>JAEIFQ010000444.1:0-227413 GCA_018904025.1 Zaprionus vittiger | reverse complement strand
TATATTGCTTTAATTGACTCGTACTCAAACTTTGTAGCAACTGAAAAATTACAAAACAAAACATCGGGACATATAATAAAAGTTTTGAAATCAATATTTGATAGAATTGGCTACCCTACCATTATAAAAAGTGATAACAGTCCATTTGGGTCAGCAGAATTTAAAGAATTTTCTTGTAAATATAATGTTGAACTAAAATTCTCAAGTCCAAGATACCCACAAAGCAATGGTTTAGCGGAAAAGGGCGTAGCTATTGTAAAAAATATATTAAAACGGTGCTATGAAGCGAATGATGTTGAATGTTTTCAATACAGAATATTAGAATATAACACCACACCACTTGGTAGCATGAAACTTACACCGGCAGAATTGTTTTTCGGTAGACTTGTTAAGACTAAACTCCCCATATCAGAGTCACTGTTAAAAAGGAATAGTTTAAATGAGGAAGACATTCAAAATAAATTAAAAATAAAAAAAGAAAAGCAAAAGTATTATTACGACCGCAATGCAAAGTCACTAGCCGAATTGAACATGGGTGATTTGGTTATATTTAAAAAAAATTCAAATGTATGGCATTATGGAAAAATTGTTGGCGTAGTAAATAATCGGTCTTATATAATAAAAGATAGTTTCAATAATCATTATCGAAGGAATAGACGCTTCATTGCTAAAACTAATAATAAGGATTTTAATGCTAGTGATTTAGCCTATGAAAACAATATAAAATGTAATAACAATAATCAAAATGTACTACCTGAAATTGAAATAATTAATGATGAAAACGAAAATACAAATACAATAGAAACGGGAAATGAATCTATCAATGATCCCATGTTAGTAGAATTAAGTGATTCAGAAGATCAGTATTTTACTGCATCTAGTTCAGATACTGATACTGAAAATCCAAACGTATACTATCAAACAAGAAGTGGTCGATCAGTGCGACCACCTCAGCGTTTTAGTGAAATAGACTGGTCCACCCGCTAATTAATTTTAATTAAAAAAAAAAAAAAAAAAAAGCATGTAAGGAGTTAGGTAAGTTAAGCAACACTGTTAGATTTACGTAGTTTATAACACTGGATATTAAGTTGACAAGGCAGTTGATCATCAACCACAAACGTGTACGGATGCCCTTAAATAAATATATTATTAATTTAAAAACCATCGTTTTATTAATGAGCACTCGCTCATTACATGAAATCCATAGGAGAGCACATCGAAACGCTCTAGAAAATCAAAAGCAACTATCAGAAACCCATTACTTCCCAAAAATGAAGCAGAAAATTATACATTTAGTCAAGCAATGTAAAGTTTGCAAAGAGGCTAAATATGACAGACACCCCCCTAATCCGGAACTTCAAGAAACTCCTACTCCAGAATATCCCGGTCACATATTGCACATTGACATCTACTCTACCGAACGACACTTAGTACTCACTGCAATAGACAAGTTTTCTAAATTAGCGCAAGCACGAATTATAAAACCAAAAGCAATAGAAGACATCAGAACCCCTTTACGCGATATTTTATTCTATTTCGGAGTCCCTAAACATATCGTTATGGACAACGAAAAAGCTTTCAATTTCCAATCAATTAAGTTCATGCTGGAACAGCTACAGATAGAAGTTTATACTGCCCCACCATACAAAAGTACCGATAACGGTCAGATAGAACGCTTCCACTCCACACTTTCAGAAATAATGAGATGCCTCAAGAAAGAGGGCACAGAGATGAATTTCAAGGAACTTTTAGAAAGGGCAGTTTACGAGTACAATTACAGTTTTCATTCCGTTACAAAGAAACGACCACTAGAAGTATTCTTCGGCAGGAGAGTGACAACAGACCCGGACCAATACGAAACGGCCAGACAAGATAACATGAAAGACTTACAAATAAACAGAAAACGGACCGGACAAACCATTATAAGAACAACCAGTAAGAAAAGCAACAGTCGCGCGGCACGCGACAGTGGGATACCCTTCGACCTATGTTCCTTTGTATGTACACATATGCATATGCACATGATTTGAAATTATTTTCGATAGATGGCGCTCGCGCTTCGCGCTCGCCTACCTCCCTTGTTAGTAGACACAAGCACTTGGTTTTATGCTCATACTGTCTTGAATAACTTTTGTGTTTATTGTCCGATCGGATTGTAATTTAGAGAATAAGTAGATATAACCATCAGCTTAGTATATGTTAAAGTCCGAAAGTTTTATCTTTAATACAACGCTTACTAATTGAGTTCAAAAATTAAATTATTGATTTGCGGGGGCGGTGGGCGTGGCACCCAACATTTGAAATAAACTTCATCTGCGCCTGGTACACAGAAACCTTCATGCCAAATTTGGTGTCTCTAGCTCTTTTAATAGCTGAGATCTGTGTGTTCATCTGGTCATCCATACATCCGGACAAACAGACAGACATGGCTCAATCGACTCGGCTAGTGATCCTGAGCAAAAATATATATACTTTGTGGGGTCTCCCATGCCTCCTTCTACCTGTTACATACATTTGCACAAAGTTAGTATACCCTTTTTTGACCATTTTCAATGGTCGAAGGGTATAAAAAGGAAATACGTAATTATCAGCCTGGAGAAGAAATATTCGTAAGAATAACCAGTAAGAAAAGCAACAGTCGCGCGGCACGCGACAGTGGGATACCCTTCGACCCATGATCTAGTGTAGTTAATTTGTTAAATTCATACACATACACATAGGCACATGCTTGAAAATTATTCCCGACAGATGGCGCTCGCGCTTTGCGCTCGCCCGCCTCCCTTGTTAGCTGACTCAAGCACTTGGTTTTATGCTCATACTTTCTTAAATAACTTCTGTGTTTACTGTCCGATTGGATTGTAATTTGGAGACTACGTAGATATTTTATTCAGCTTAGCATATGTTAAAGTCAGAAAGTTGTATCTTTTATATAGCGCTTATCAATTGAGTTCAAAAATTAAATTATTGATTTGCGGGGGCGGTGGGCGTGGCACCCAACATTTGAAATAAACTTGATCTGCGCCGAGTATATAGAAACCTTTATTCCAAATTTTGTGTCTCTAGCGTTTATAATAGCTGAGATCTGTGTGTTCATCTGGTCAGACGGACATCCGGACATCAGGACATCCGGACATCCGGACAGACAGACGGACATGGCTCAATCGACTCGGCTAGTGATCCTAAGCAAGAATATATATACTTTATGGGGTCTGCCACGCCTCCTTCTGCCTGTTACATACATTTGCACAAAGTTAGTATACCCTTTTTTGACCATTTTCAATGGTCGAAGGGTATAAACACTAGATTAGGTTTCAAGCTTTCTCCAAGATATAGGAAAGAAACAGTTAAAGAAAACAAGCACACAACAATAAAAACAGTATCGGGAAAAACAGTACATAAAAGCCATATCAAAATCTAAAATTTTTCAAATTCTATTCATAAAATCAGTTCAGTTAGTATTGAGAAAGCCATTAGTTTGCACAATCAGATTAGACTTCTAAAGGAAGAAATTATTAACATAAGATATGCCATTCAGTGGGCACGACTAAACGTAGTTAACACACTCGTATTGAATGAAGATGAGTTAATTGAAATAGAGAAAATTTTTAAAAAAAATAACATGCCACCCCTGTCAATGGAAGAACTAATGGAGTTTTCCGATGTATCAATTTTACACAATAAAACAACACTTTTGTATATTGTAAAAATTCCAAATTTAGAAGAAATACAATACCAAGACATTATCATAAAGCCCATAGTAAAAAACAATTCAATTATACACTTAAACTTTCAAGAAATCTTTGTTTTCAAAAATCTTACCTATGGCATTCCCCAAACTTGTAAAACAATAGAATATATTAAAATATGCGATAGGAAAAAAATTGTTAATATAAGTAATTCGAATTGTATTCCAAAGTTAGTTGAGGGAAAGAAAGCGCTGTGTAGTTTTAGCAATGCCGACCACGTATCCAAAACAGAAGAAGTTGACGACGGAATCATCCTACTAAACGAGTACGATGGAAACGTTACCTGGAACAACACAGAGCTTCACCTAGAGGGAACAACAAGCGGTTCAGCAACTTGGAACCTACAGTCTTGACCCCTGGAGCTCCTCTTATGCAGTTTACGGCTGAGGAAAAAGAAAGACTTAAGGTCCTATCACTTGAAGCACTGGAAGCATTGCACATAAATAACACTGGACAGCTGATGCACATAAAAACCCATTCAACGGTCAACAGCATAACTTTGCTGACGCTCTTTGGCATTGATCTGATTCTCATCCTGGGCTTGCACACCTATAGTCAAAGGCAGAAGAGCATAACATTGCAACTAGGACCCACGCCTGGAATGGAAACAAAAGTCACAGCGATCCTCGCACCATCAACCTGCGAGCAATCTTCGACCGAGGCACAATATCAGTTACCTCAGTTCAACAACATTCCCTACTTCTAGAGACCGCTTGAGGACAAGCATAAATTGGAGGGGGAAGAGTTAACAACTAAAATGTTACAATTTAGAATAATGAACTCCAGTACGCAAGTTCCAATCTGCAAGCTCAGCGTCTGCATAATTTCCTGCACGCGCCGAGCTGCCAAGCTGAATTCTAAGAATCTGTTTGGCAACCGCTTCCGCTCCCACCAATGCATGTGATTCCAAGAAGACTGCAACAATTCGACCAACAAGACATCAGCCGACGTCGTGGCCTATTGGAAGCAACGAAGTCGACGTCGATCCTCTGCCACCAAGGGCAGCGCAGCTCGCAGCCAAGACTCACAGCTTATTAGGGACAGCTTAGGGTAATCAGTTGTAAATTGGATTTAGACAAATAAAGTCGTTGTTCTTAATTGAACTCTAAAATCTTTTTATTTTTCACTTTGCAACCTGCAAGTAATTAACTTATATAAATATATAATATTATATATATAATAACCTAATAAGAAAGCCACAGTCAAGCGCCCGACTGTGATATACCCCCTAAACACCTGACAAAAACGATTTCTCAAATATGATACTTCTATAGTATGTTTTACGTATTTTCTGTTCCATACTTTCAGGGAGGGGGTTCGTACATATTTAAAATTTCTTAAATAATTTCTAACATAATTACCCGGTCGCAACCAAATTTGGGCGTAGGTAGTTTGGAAGTTACTATATGTTTACAAAAATTGAGAAAGCGGGGTGTGTTGATCTGATCGCAGAATTTATAAATTTTTTTCATATTCATTGATAGTCTTAGCTTTTTTAGTCTCTGAGATCTAGATTTTGATACAAAGAGAAAGATGGACAGACAGGCAGACAGACCTTTTGTATTTAAATTTTAGCAAAAACTGTACATTACTCATTATTTACTGATAATGATATTGAAGCTTAGCCCAAATAGTTGCATCAACCAGGAGGATATGTAGCAGACATTGCATGGCATCAATGGCCCAGCCGAGCTGGAGATACTAAAATGTTAATGGTGGCTCCAGTGTATCATACTGTACGGTTCTTCAGTTAATTTATAATTTTGAATGGCACACCCACTGCGAATCGATTTAAGATTATTTTAAGGTTTTAATCGTACTAAATCGTACAGGTTTGTAATCGTACTAAAACAGAAACGTTTTCCATAGTTTCGAGCAATTTGTGAAATGTAGAAAACAATACTCGTAGGATATACTATGTTATACAAATTGACTGTAGTAGGCTATGGAGTTTCACTGTACATGTGATATGGATGGACAGAAAAAGATTAAGATTAAGAAAAAGATACTCAACCTCAACATGTTAAACAAGAGCAGAAGAACGATATAGTTAGTCGGACTAGCCCGGCAGTAAAATGCCCTTTGCGGCATAGCGAGTCATGTTGCTTGTTTCTGGTGGAGTTATGTCGTTATGAAAACGTCATATCTCCGCGCAGAGCATTGTCATTTTATAAGCCGCCAGTCATACACTCATGGTCAAATTAATCGGTCTCTTTAGGATTTTTTCATCATTTTCGAATTATCAATACTTATAAAGTTGTTAAAACAAAGTAACTATAAATATAGTAACCATAAATAATGAGATTCACAAATAATTCAGGAATTTAAGACCCCGATGAAGTAAATTCCTATGGCAGCCATACGATATACATATCTCTCCGATCCAGCTCGTTTCGACTTATTTACAGCATGCAGCAATTAGAAGCAAGTGTAAGAGGCAAGGTAGCTTTTATACTGAGAGACTAGTTTGCATTGCCACAGACACGGACGGACGGAGAGACAGACATGGTTAGATCAACCTATGCTGGTGATGCTGATTTGATATATATATATATATATATATTTTATGGGGACTGGGATGTCTCCTAAGGTGCGTTGCAACTTCTGGCAAAGGTTAATACACGCTCTGCAAGGGTATAATGAGAGCGCTGCAACACAAACGCAGACGTACCGACAAACAAGCTCACATGGCTAGTTCGACTATTTTGTTGACGCTGGTACAGAATTTATGTATGTACATACTATATGTATATACTTCATAGGGTGGATGATGTCTCTTACTCTTACTTCCCTCTATAATGTTATAAAAACCAAGTCTGACAGTTGCAGCTCCATACGAAAACCGAGAAATAGAAAGCGGGCCTCGGGAAATCTTGTGCTCAATCAAGCGCCGGTACTCCGTTTTTTGCGTTCTGCTTTAGCATTCGCCGCAGTTGCCCGTCAACTGGGGAAATTTAGCAACACACAAGCATGAGAAGTAAAACAAAATGTGGCAAATGGAAAGCCAAGGATGTGGTCTTAGTCTAACACATTCGCAAACCTTCGCTCTCAAATCCGTCTTTGCACACATAGGATACAACATTAAATCGAAATTAAAAAGTATATGCAATTTGTTTAATTTATGCTTGATTTCGTACTGCATCCATAGCGACTTGCAAGTGCGAGTACCAACAATTATGAACCGCTAAAATCAAGTTTTATCAACTGTATAAATAATGATTTTTATACCCTTCGACCATTGAAAATGGTCAAAAAAGGGTATACTAACTTAATGCAAATGTATGTAACAGGCAGAAGGAGGCGTGGGACACCCCATAAAGTATATATATTCTTGCTCAGGATCACTAGCCGAGTTGATTGAGCCATGTCCGTCTGTCTGTCCGGATGTCCGTCTGACCAGATGAACACACAGATCTCAGCTATTATAAATACTAGAGACAACAAATTTGGAATTAAGGTTCCTATATACTCTGCGCAGAACAAGTTTTATTCAAATGTTGGATGCCACGCACACCGCCCCCGCAAATCACTAATTTAGTTTTTAAACTCGATTTGTCTGCGTCGTAAAAAATATATAGCTTTATAACTTTAACATATACTAAGCTGATAGTTTTATCCACTTATTCTCGCAATTTCAATCGGATCGAACCATAAACACAGAAGTTATTCAAGAAAGTATGAGCATAACTCTAAGTGCTTGTGTCAGCTAACACGGGAGGCAGGCGAGCGCGAAACGCGAGCGCCATCTGTCGAGAATAATTTGAAAGTATGTTCATATGAATATGTGTATGAATTAAACAAATTAAGCTACACCGAAACAAAAGTCGACGGGTATTAATCAAATTAAACTAATTTAACTACACCGAAACATAAGTTGAAGTGTATCCCACTGTCCCGTGCCGCGCGACTGTTGATTTTCTTACTGGTTAGAAATCATTTGGATGGTGATTCATTCAAATTACGCATTCAACTATAATTCGATTGTACTACGGGGCGGAATGGGGTGTGCCAAATTCTGAAACAAACTTGATATGCTAGACATACGCAAAATTAAGTATTGTTTTATAGTGTATATGGTCTAGATTTTCCTTCGTAACCAAAGTCATAATATAGCTTCACCGATTCAGCTTTTTATGCTTATCACGAATATAATGTCGAATTTTTACAAATTTATCATATGTTGAAAAAGGCATTTTACAGGAGAAGCTTTTAATTCACTTCGACCATTGAAAATGGTTAAAAAAGGATCACTAGCCGAGTCGACTGTCAGTCCTCTGTATGCCTGTTACATACACTTGCACAAAATTAGTATGTCCTTTTTTGAAGCGTTTTCAATGGTCGAAGGGTATTAAAAGCTTCTTAACATAGGTATTTAGCAATAAATAAGGGCCAGATTTTCAGTTAGTTAGATTTAGAGATAAAAAATATTTTTTTCATCATCTAATTGAGAAAATGTTGAATATGCATTTAATAGACAAATGAACAGGATTCCCAAATACATATTTTCCGCTTATGCAAATCGGTTGAATAGTTTAAAAGATAAAATCCCTCAAAGCTGACCGATTTTCGTATGTCAAAAAAAAACAATAAATTTAGGTAATTTAGGCATGTTGCAGGTCGAATATTATAAAAACTAGGTAGCGGATATTACTCTTATTTCGTCTCTGAGATGTGTAACATCAAACGAGAACGAAAGATCCCTTTGGCATGCCGTAGGTTCAATACCAGAGGAAGGCAGAAACTCACTTTTCATAACTCAAAACTTCTGCCTCAGTCCAGTCGACACACGCATTATGTCAACATGCACGAGTGAGGGCCGAGTGTGCACGAATGTGAGCGAAACGAATTCGTGTGTTTACCGAGAGTGCAAAAATAAGAAAGAAACTTCTAAACGAGAGAGTAAAATTTCAACTTCGATCAAATCATTCGCTGTGCTTACTTTACTAAGCCAAGACTGTTATGCGGATAGCCGAAAACAAAAGGTTATAGATAATGCGTTAAATAATTATACCCTTCGACTTTTCTGGAAATATATGTAACAGGCAGAAGAGGCGTGGGACACCCTATAGAGTATATACATATATTCTTGCTTAGGATCACTAGCATGCTGGTTGTATCTATGATTTTGTTTGTATTATTCTTTTAAGTTGAATGTATTTAGGTTTATATGTCACTACTTTTTAATCTATTTATGCACGTGTTGATCACCAATATGTATGGTGTGTGTACATGTAGACGAAGATATCAAGATATACCAGGGGTGTTAGTTGAAGTTTGCCGGTTTTACTAGTAGATGTCGCTAGCAATATGTATAAATTTCTATGATTTAGCAAGTATGTAATTTTTTTCTATTGACATTAATCTACAAAAATACGCAAGTCACATTCCGCCAAAATAATAGCTCCATATTTGTTTACCTCAGTTCCAAGGAAATCGCATTTGCGGCGCTCGTTGCTTTTCTTATTTCATCAAAAGAAAAAAGCAGCTGAAGCTCTCAGGTTGCTGGTAGAAAATTATGGTGAACATGCTCTAGTGATTAGAACATGTGAGACATGGTTTCGTCAATTTAAAAGTGGAGATTTCGATTTGACAGACAATGAACATCCTGGTGCCGCGAAAACGTTCGAAGACGAGGAATTGCAGGCGTTATTGGATGTCGATCCAACCCAATCGCAACAAAAATTTTCAGAAACACTACATGTGACACGAGAAGCAATTTGCCAACATTTAAAAGCCATGGGAAAGATCCAGAAGTATGGAAAATGGGTGCACACCAACTGAACGATAGACAAATGGACAAATGCAACATGAAAACGCGCCGTCTTATATCGCTAAACTGGTGAAAGACGCATTAAAAACACTTAATTGGAAAATATTATCGGACCCGCTGTACTCTCCAGATCTCGCCCCGTCCGACTATCACCATTTCGCATCGATGGGACACTCCCTTGCAGAGCAGTGCTTCGCTAATTTTGAAGAAGTCGAAAAATGGCTCGTCGAGTGGTTTGCCTCGATAGAGAAAAAGTTTATTTTCGAATGATATCCATTATTTGCCTGAGAGATTGGCAAAATGTGTAGAAACCAATGGTCAATACTTTGAATAAATAAATTTTGAGATTCCTCTGAAAATGAAGTGTTTTCTTTATCGAAAAAACCGGCAAATTTCAACTAACACACCTGGTATATAACCACAAGCATTTAATCCAATTCATTGGATGATGTACTAATTACCAACATATGAAAAACTCACAAATAAGCGTCTGATCGTCTTGGAGGAAACGGAAGGCTCAATAGGGAGGAGAAAGTTTGACAATGTTGTGTTTGGACATTAATCAAATTTAAATTGATGAGGAAGGGATAAACATTACAAAGGATGGTCGAGAAACCGTTGAAGACATGCTTCGTTCCGACCGCAATTAATTAGAGTGTTAGAGAGATATCTCGTAAACATCGGCTGTAAAGCAGCCCGTTTTTCAATGCAAACCTGATTTTTTTTGCAAAAAGACCTGTAGCTGTGAACAATTTAAAAACAAAAACTCGTTCAATACCATCAATCAACCACCGTATTCACCGGATTATTATTACTTTTGTTTCCAAAACTCAAGTTACCACCTTATTATAACGTTTCTACTCAATTAAAGCCGTAAAAGAAAATTCGAAGAGGGAACTGAAGGCGATCCCTGACAGCGTTTTCTAGGCATGTTTCGATGATTGGTGGTGGTATAAGTATTTTCAAGCCGAAAAAAAAAATATAAATGAAGACTTAACATTTTTTGTTTTATTTACTTTCTGGTCATAGTGTATATCCACTGAAAGATACTAATTATTTCGAAGCACATTGCGTATAATCCGTAATTTCAATAATAAGAAGTAAGCATTGCATGTTATTACATTAGATTAAACACATTTCGTTTGCTGTTTCTTATATCCCAGCTCCCCTTGCCGTATGTTAATTTCGGATTTGACGGGTGTGTTCAACTGTGGTTCCGATTACTAGTTGTCTGATGTGTGCCGAATACCGCCTTTGGCTTGCATGTGCTTTTTGATTATTATGCGTTGCTAAACTTTTGAGGTTCAAGGCTCGACTCGTCGATAACCGTTAGTCCTTTGACATCATGCATGAGTGGTTTTGAGTGGATGTGTCCCAGGATAGAACAGCAGCAGGAGCATTAGACGAAACTCTGCGTCGGAACTATTCAAAAATTACTTTTGCATTGCCGCTTTGTACATTTTATACGAAGACGAAGTTTGCCATTGCGCTAGGAACGTGAATGCTATGTAGCTTTACACATTTTGAAACTTTACAGTCAATCGCAACAGCAAAGTCCACTTCCTGCACAGTCGATGCTACTTAAAATCAAGTTATCTTCATCAGTGTTGACATATGTTAGTCTGAATGTTTTATGCTACCTTGACATGTTTCACAGTGGTTCCGCTAGAGGCCAAAAATCAAAAATATAAAAGTCAATATTTCGTAACCTCGCTCCGGTTGCAATAAGCATCACAATTGCGAAATTCGAATGAACTTTTTCATTGTCTATGATTGGTTGAAAGCAGTGAAACGAGAACAACAGTCGTGTGCCACGCGACAGTGGAATACCCTTCGACCTATGTTCCGGTGTAGTTTAATTTCCAAAATATTCTCGACAGATGGAGCTCGCGCTTCGCCTGCCTCCATTGTTAACTGACACAAAAACTTGGTGTTTTGTTCATAATTTCTTAAATAAATTCTGTGTTTATTGTTCGATAAACTATAACTATATGTCGAGGTCAGAAATTTGTATATTTTATACGTAGCTTACAAATCGACTTAACAAATTTAATAATTGGTTTGCGAGGGTGGTGGGCGTGGCACCCAACATCTGATATAAACTTGATCTGCGCATAGTAGGTCTGCCACGTCTCCTTCTGCCTGGTACGAATATTTGCACAAAGGGAGTATAGCCTTTTTTGACCATTTTCAATTGTCGAAGGGTATACAAATTGATAAACTTTATATGAATATTGTAATTTGAGGTAATAAAATTTTATATTTCGATTTCACTTTATTTGTATTGTGGGTGTTTATCTTCAAATCATTTGTTTTGTGAACCCCTTTTCATGTGTTTTATATTTCATAAAATTTATTTTCAAGTAAACTTGAAGAGACACGTGTAAGAGGCAGAAGGAGGTGTAGCAGAGCAGACCTCGCAAAGTATTGTATATATTTTTTTGAGATTTCGGAATAAAATTGTAATGCAACTTGAAATATAATTCAATTTTTCATTACAATTCAAAAGGACAATGATCTGGCACATTTGGATCTCCCGTAATACGGATTCAAAGTTGACCACTCAAATTAGATTTTACCGAATTCATATAAAATTGAATTTTGCCTATGTTTGAAACAAATTAATTGAAAACGAAACATTTGTCCCAATAAGTCGTAATTTATTTTGAAAATCGGGACTTTTCTTAGTTGATTCATTAAAAATATTATTAATTTAAACAATTTAAATATTTTTTTAAAATAAGTCTAAAAAAATCCCTATTAAAGTTGTGAAACCTGTAGTTTCGATGAAACTACGTTTGAAAGAAAGTTAGTATTTAACTTAAGCCCTAAAAATTAGCATGTTGAGAAGGGGTTTCACTCTTAAGAGTCTTTCAGTTTAGGAGTTATTTTGATATATTGTACCATATCGTGACATACGACCGGGCGATTTTCGATATTTTTTGAAATAAGTTTATCACACCATACTACAATATGAGTATGCTACCGAAATTTTATTAAAATTGCACCATTATATCATACAGCTGCCAAAGAAGCATTTTTATTATTACACTGTGCGTCCGTCTGTTTGAACGTCAGGATGTCAGTTATTATAAAAGCTAGACTCCAAAGACACACCCATTGACAAAGAAATGTCGCCGGTTAAGGCGGTCCACTGTCAATGTCACTTTGTATGAGGTTATTTACAAAAACCACACCAAATGCTTCTAAGGTAAGCTACCGAAGGTACATAAGGTAATTTAAGTCTACTGGTAAATTGAAGAATTCTTTCATTTACATCCCGATTAAGACCTTGCAAGGCAAAAACTTAAAACTTCTTTTCTTAAGATTCAATGCGGTCCTTGTGAATCGAATACTGAGAACACCAAAAAATGTATGTAAAGAGGGTCTGTTAAATAAGGAAGATCAAAATCCTAAGGCTTTTCATAATGCCGAGCACCATATTCACCATATTGGAAATATACATATTCATAAAACTAAAGTTTCCGGTCCAACCAGATACCAAGATCATCAACCAGGGAAATTCATTCTAAGGTACAATGCTAGGATTCGTACTTAGGTTTGTCTCTTCAGCTGGCATTTGAAACACTTTAGATTAAATAAATTAGCACTACACTATGAATAACAAGCACGAAAGATACAGTTGAGTGTGCCTGGCTGTAATATACCCGCTACCCACCAGACGAAAACAATTTCATAAATTTATAACTTTTTTGTTTTACGCATTTTGTCTTGCATAATTTCGGGAGCTTATTCGGGAGCGTCTTCAAAATAACCATTTCTTAAATAACTTCTATGCTAGTGATCTGATCACCACCAAATTATCAGAAATCATTTGGGCGTTGATATGTTAGTTACAGTGTTTACTAAACATGAGCTGCCCGACATTAAAATTACGCTTGCATGGCTAAAATCTATACTTGATCTGCGTACAATAATAACACATGTTGATACTTTTCTTGATAGCCCTAGCTAGTCTCTGAGATCTAGGTTTTCATACTGACGGATGGACATGGCTATAGCGACTCGGCTGTTGGTCTGCTTGTCACGTTTTCGGTTGGCACATGTGTAATGAACGAGTTTATGAAAAAAAGGTTTTTAAAGAGCACTCTGTATAACGTCAGTTTAAAACATCGTGAGATGCCAGATCAAAGATAAGCCGGGCAACGATAATTTGTTTTCTTAGCGGACCTCCTAACAGACTTTTAGCCACAGAAGACTTTTCAGAAATAGTATGCCAAACCTTCTGCACATATTCGTTGATGATGTTTAGCCGTTACTATAGGAGCTGTGTCACCGGAGTGATCGGCTTGTCAATTACGGGTTCAGAATGGAAGCAGGCAAGGATTTCTTAATACGAGTGAATTTGTTGTGCTTAGGGGCTTGTCTATGGCAACCAAATTTACTACATCGGCCCGCTACCCATAGGGTAGAAGGGTATAATAACTTTGTGTCAACCAAAAATGTATGTAACAGTCAAAATGAGGCGTGGCAGACCCCAAAAATTAACATATACATATATATTCTGATTCAGCAGCAACAGCCGAGACTATAGAGCCATGTCCCTTTGTCCGTATGAAAACCTAGATCTCAGAGACTATAAGAGCTAGACCTACGAAATGTGGTGTCAATATGTGTTATCATTGCACGCAGAGCACGCCCCCTTCCGCCTACTAAATCGATTAGAACCCATTTGTACACACAGATCTCAGCTTTATAAAAATGTAGATACCGAATTTGTCATACTATTAAAGGTTTATACTATGTAAAGATCAAGTTTATTTCAAATGTTGTCACCGCAAATCAATAACACAATTTTCAAATTTGTAAATGAAGTAGATAAAACTTTCTGATCTCAACATAATCCGATCGAAACATAAACACAAAAGTTATTTAAGAAAGTATGAGCATAACATCAAGTTTTTGTGTCAATTAACAAGGGATAATAATAATAATAATTTGAAAGCGTGTACACACTATGTTTATCAAATTAAATTTAGCAAGTAGGGTAGCGGGTATATTACAGTCGCACGTACTCGACTGTAGCTTTCTAACTAGTTATTTATATAAGATATGCATAATATATAGGAAGATCGTTTTGGTTTGGTTTTGAAAATAACTGTTCAATGTCAAGAAAATATAGACAGTTATGAACTTATATAATACTTTTCCATTTCAATAAAGTCGACTAACTAAATATATCCTATATCCCAGGAACTTTAGGAACGATCAGAGTAGTTAACAAATTGCAAGGCATACCTATAATATAAAATTTAATGATCTGACATGCAACTTTGTCACACATTGTAATCCGATGGTAAGGTAATTTGAAAATCGAATCTAATCGAAAAAAGTCAAAAGGCTTACTAGTTTCGAATTTATCAAGTAAATTTGTAATCAATGTGTGGGCATGTCACTCAATGCACTTACTATCTGATGCCATTGGGATACATTCTTCACCACCTCCCGTAAAGTACTATGCTTTAATAAGCTCCGGCTCAATCATCAAAAAACATCCTAGTCCTCTGACTGTTTATAAAGAGCGAGCGCGAGCAAGAGAATAATATCTTCAGCATTTTGTGGTACGTATAAAACACTTTGTATGCATGTCTGGGACAACTCCGCCTCCTTTTCAGCTCGTCTTTACATCGTGTGTTATGAATATAAATTTATTTCCCACGTCACAACACAAACATGAGTCGGCTTTCGGCGCGGAAGGCAGCGAAGAAGCCAATGCATAGACATTTCACACATCGCGCATAATAATAATAATGAACGATAACGAAATTTACTTCTTTGAAAGCCGCACACACGCAGCGAGACGACTTCTAGACTCCCACGGCTCGCTGTGGCAGCCCCAGTGCATCCTTCCTGTTTCCTGCTTTAGCTCCTCATAAAATTATAAGTTGCCAACTATTGTACAAAAAATATTATACATACTGCTTTCAAATAAGTGCGTACAGATATGTATTTTGTTATCATTATACATGTGTCATATAATTTGGCTTGCGGCAAACTATTCTCTGTACTTTCTGGCTTTTATTGGATTTGGAATGCATTTGCACACAGCGAATTTCAGATTAAAATGCAATTCTAGTCTACCTCGCTATTAACATCTCCTTAAGACACTACACAAAAAAACACCGGTAAACTCCAAGACACGTGATATATGTTACTTGCATTAAAATTAAATGTATTCTGAGTAGGAACATAAGGGAAGTGAAATGTCCGTCTGTTTGTCTTTGATTTGCTATTCAACCCAGTCTTTTATCTTTTAAGCAAGGCACTCAACTTGTAAATCAAGTCCCAGCTAAATTCTAAAATGCACTTGATCTTCATGAATAATAAAGCAAATTTGATAGTCCTAGCTCAAATCAACTTAGAAATTGAACCTACGACTATTAGTTTGTCACTCCGCTACGTTAAGCACTGAGTAATGCTCCACAAATTTCTTGCATTGTGACCATTCAACGGGACATACAAGTCAAACGTGTTTAAGTAGATGTTGAAGGAATTGAAATCTTTATTATCGTATCTTCCTTATTAATTTACCAATCATATTAAAATTGTCACAAATCGTTCGCTCAAGCGTGTTTGCCATTTATAACATAATTGTGATGGTTGAGCTTACAGTTATAATGCAACTTTTAATAGTTGTGTAGGGTCGAAACAGCACCGCCACCGCCTAGTCATAAAAGAAAGAGTATATATGATAATAAGGTTCACAAAGTTTTTTAATCTCCATGCCTTCACGATTCTTTCTAGCGGCAAGCTTATTTTACGATATGCTATCGATTGGCATATTTGAATTCCATCCTATCGATTAACTTATTAGCTTACTATCATGGCTGCCAACTAGAGATGGGAGCGGGCCGGGCCGGGCCTCCCGTTCCGGTCCTCGACAATTTTAGGCCCGGGGCCTAAAACCAGCTATCGTTAATTTTGCCGCTGGGCCCGGGCTTAGGTGTAAAAGCCAGGAAGGCCCGGCGTGCTTGAAAGCAAAAAATATAATGATGTTTTAATCGATATCGGCCTCAAAAATTCTAGTCTGGTTCGGGCCGGGCCCCCTGAAAAAAAGTTCCGGGCCGGGCCGGACCTCAAAAAACAGGCCCGCGTCCATCTCTACTGCCAACCCTACATTCGGCCTAGAGGTGGGACAACATCGATGTCTGCGGACATCCATATTTTCGATGTTTTTGGAGTAAAACATCGATGAAATATCGATGTTTTGGAAAAAAAAACTTTTAAATTTTTAATAGATAAAACAATACCTAAACTTTATTGAGATCATTGTTTTTGTTTAGGAACAGTAATTGGTACCACTTTTTAAGAAAGTCTCGTTCGCCTGTCGGAGATCAGCTGGCCCGCCTTGCTGAATACCCGCTCAGACTCACAAGACGAAGCCGGCACACATAAAGTTTTGCATACGAGAGTTTTCGACACTCTGTCTTCACTACTCATCTAAAACAAACATAAACATAATCGAAAATTTTATATATGCACTTGATCTTTTCTTCCAGTATTGCAAAGGGTCGCATTTTTCATTTGAATTTGTTTTACCCTAAGTTAATTTGGATACTTACAATTTTCACGTTTTACTACGAATTCTGGTATTCAGAATTCGAGGTGGAAAAACATCGATCACATCAATGTATCCCCACCTCTAATGCGGCCATCCTACTCATCATTTGGGCCGAATGATGGGTGCCAAGTATTCACAAATTGCGCAACTGTGTTAATATTATTTGGTCCTTTAAAGTCACCTATTTTTTCTACAATGTACCGTCCATGTTTAATTAACGCTTTACAACATAGGGTCCTAGGAACTTCCCTTTCAGCTTTAGTCCTGAGCCAAATTATTGAATACGCTTAATGGCGACCATAACGTTGACATGATAGTTTTTCTCTGGCTTTCTTGATTTATTGAACAAATTACGGGGTTTTTCTTGAATCGATTAAATATTTTCCCTAACTTTTCTCAACTCATCCTTTTCTTTTTGCAATTCAACCAAATATTCTTCACCTATCAACCTCTCGAATCATTTAATATATATATTTCTTATAAGCCTGTAAGTATTTTCAATGGAGATAACTTCTCGATGGGCTTGAATTTATTAAATTCCGAACTTTGCCAACATGCTAGTTCCAAGCTTTCAAGTCTGATACACACAACTTAGCTAACAACTATGATAACTATTCTTTTGATTCGATCAACTTTCCGTTACCACGTGGCGTTCCTGTAGCGATTCACGATCAGTTATATCTCGTAAAGGATTAACAAAGACCTGATTTGCTAATCTGTCAACAACTTCATCTGCTCCTGTCTTTTGTGAGACCATCAACAACAACTAGATATTGCTTCATTTTTACCAAACTTCGAATCGGCTGTTACGCACTCAATGCACGATTTAATAGCTGTATTAACTTTCCTTTCTAAATCTGAAATATAATAGCACGTCTAACTTAATCTGTGGTCCTCTTAGCTTCAAAGCAGTAACAATATTTTCTTTCTCCATTTCATACGGTATGACTATTAGCTCGCGAATCAGATCTTTATGAAAAAAGTCGCATTTTACGTAATAGTCGTCATATGTATCTGTCTCCAGAACTCTACAAATGACTTTTATCCATTCGTCCTGACGCTGTACTTGCAATATACGATGCTTATGCGAGTCCTGTAAGCTTGAACTATAGCAAGAACTTCTAGCTCGTAAGAAGGGTATTTTTCCTCGGCGGTGGTCGAGTTCTGCACCGTATCAGAACATGCTAGCATCACAATGCACTTCGATCTCGACTTTCTGATTAGTAAATAGAATCATTAATTGATGAAACGATGCTTACTCCTCTAAGCAAGCTACTAAATAGTCTGGCAATTGAGACAAAATCTTGGGCAAATTTACAAAACTAGGACGTTAAGCCCAAATGAAGTTGAACTGCCTTTTTATCACGCGGTATTGGAAAATTAACCACAGCAGCCGTCTTGTCTTCAGAAGGTTTAATTGTTGAATTCTCAATTTGGTATTTAAGATATATTACTTTGCTTAGTAATATTTGACACTTCTACCATTTGATCTTCAATCTCGACTTCTCTGCGACATTTAAGACTCTTTGAATTTTTTTTAAGCCTTCCTCTTCGTCGTCTCAAGGAATAATAATGTTGTTCATATACAAAAACAAAGTACCGTTAGCTATCAATGCTCTCAAAACTGCAAAAATATACCTCATGAATACGGCTGGAGAATTCGAAATTCCGAAAAGTACGAAACAGAAATCGCACTGGCCTTTGGTGTCACGTACGATGCAACCGTTGGACAAATCAAGAGTCGCAAAATACTTTTCTCTTTTAAAGATTGTGCAGAACATCATCGATCAAAACCATGGGAAAAAAATAGTCACAAATAATCTCATTGATTTTCCGGGACTAGTCACTGGGACTTAAAGCTATTTTGATGAAACTTTGCATACATGCATCTTATTGCTGCGTTGTAAATAAGTCGGAACGAACTGGATCGGATCGATATACCATACAAATAATCGGCCGATTTTTGATATTTGTCGATATATTACAACCAAACTTAGAAAGTGTAGTAAATTTATGGTTGCGGAACGCATCAAAAATATTGGTTTCAAATCATCGTTAAAACTATTTGAATAAGTTATCGATATAAATTCGATTTTATTGCTTGTCCATCTCTAATCATAGGCTTTTTTTAAAAACGTAATGCCAGAGCAGACGCGCTAATTTGTGTTAATCTTATATTAAAAAATTACTATTGAAATAAAAGTGTTTTTGACAACTATTTTATGACGGTAGGAGCTAACGCTGTGTTCCACCGTCAAGACATCGTCAAAGCGGTTATTCGAGCCGGATAATATATAATATTGTCACCCGTCAGGTAATTTCCCCAACAACATTTATACTGCGAAAGAATCTGCAAGCTACATATAAAAGATACATCTTTAGTTATCTAACTATTACATCTATATTTCCTTTAAATTTCAATCTGATCGAACATTAGACGCAGAAGTTATTCAAGAAAGTATGAGCATAACACCAAGTGCTTGTGTCAGCTAACAAGGGGAACTGCCGAACGCGAGCGAGAATAAATTGATTTGCCTTTTCTTAATGTCTGTTGCTTATTCGGAATCAATGTAGAGAAGAACCATTTAAATAAATGCATATGCAGGATATTTTAAATAATTTAAGCAAGTTATTAAAACAGTGTTGCCCACAGGTCTATGCGCAGCGCATAGGAAGTGTCTCTGTCCAATCTCTGCGGACACACGTACGAGTATATCCTATGGGTAGCGTGTATAACAATCAGAGTTTACATATAAGAGCAGGTGCGTTCGAATTAATAGTGGTAATTTTTTTTTATTATCTCTTAAGTCTACCTTTTGAATAAATTACTCATATTTTTGTTGTTGAAAATAAAACAAAATTTTTTATCATCGTAAAGAGAATAAAATTCTCTTTTAGATTAAATAAATTGGCATATGTAATCCGTAGTAGTATTGAAAATATCGTGTGTTGAACTTTGCACACTGCAAAAAACACATGCTGTTCGAATTAATAGTAATTGGGGCTCGTAGTATGTAAGTGTTTCTGCATTCAATTGGGTGGCTTCGCATTCTCCAGCGCTTCAGTGATAGTGTGACAAATGATGTATCTTTGACCAGTTAAAATGGTCAAAAAAGGTATGTTAAGTTTATGCAAGTGAAAGTAATAGGCAGTAAGAGGCGTAGCAGACATCAACAAGTAAAAAAAAATAGAAAAAAACCACAGTCGCGCTGCAAGCGACAGTGGGATACCCTTCGACCTATGTTCCGGTGTAGTTTAATTTGTTAAATTCATACACATAAACAAATGCGCATGCTTTTAAATTATTGCCGACAGATGGCGCTCGCGCTTTGCGCACGCCCGCCTCCCTTGTTAGCTGATACAAGCACTTGGTTTTATGCACATACTTTCTTAAATAACTTCTGTGTTTATTGTCCGATTGGATTGCAATTGCAAAAAATTAAATTATTGATTTGCGGGGGCGGTGGGCGTGGCACCTAACATTTAAAATAAACTTGATCAGTTTATAGTACACAGGAGTCTTCCTACCAAATTTGGTAACTCTAGCTTTTATAATAGCTGAGATCTGTGCGTTCACACAGACAGACGGACAGACAGACAGACATGGCTCAATCGACTCGGCTTGTGATCCTGAGCAAGAATATGTACTTTATGGGGTTTCCGACGCCTTCTTCTGCCTGTTACATACATTTGCACAAAGTTAGTATACCCTTTTTGACCATTTTCAATGTTCGAAGGCTATAAATATTATTGATCACTAGCCGAGCTGGTTGAGTCATGTCTGCCTGCCTGGATGTTTGTGTAAACACATATAAGAGGGACACATCAAATTGGGCATAAATGTAATACGAACATCAAGGTCTATTAAAATTTTGGCAAGGACACCTCACTTTTTAATAACTTTAAACTTTAAACTAACAAAATAATCGATAGTCGTAATCAATGCGAAGAAGTGCAAAAGTTGTCAAAAAAATACAAACGCTACAGTCAGGTGCTGACTGTATAAGGCCATGGATTATCTTAGTATACCGTAGAAAAAAGTTTGTAAATAACAGAATAGAATCGCCGCTCGAATTTTCCACCGATTATCAAAAATAATCAGTACCTAGGAAACACCAAGGGGAGGCTACTGCAAATGTAATGGGGCTAGTTGTTCTTAAAAAATTAAATTTTGGTGACCTACGAGTCGACTTGAGATGTTCTGCGCAACTTAAATGTTCCCCAAATTAATTAATTTCTGCAATCTGCAGACATAGATAACTTATTTATATTCAGATATTTATAAAAACTCGCAATGAAAATTGCGCTTTATTTGGATTAATATTAAAAATTTGGCGGAGATCAATTTTTTACAGTGTTCGACGACACGCGCAATTTGAATTAACGAACAGAAGAAGAAGAACGCATAGACAAAGCAGAAGCGAAGTGTCGCAACCATTAGACTGAGCGAGAGGGCAATAGGTATAAGTATGCATTTCTAGCGCGTACCAAAATTTATTTCATGTGTTTCTTGTTGATTTTTTGGCGCGGGCTAGAGTTGTTCAGTGGCTGAGTGGATTATGTCCCGGACTGTAAGGCCAATAATGTTGACCGTGTTCGGGATCCGGGGTTCGATTGCTACCGCGATCGGCATGTGAAATTTTTTGTTTTTCATTATTTTTCATTAAAATATTTTAAAAGCTCAATAACATTGAAAAGGGACGGCGGCGGTAGCCGGATTTTTTAAGTTTTTGGTACGCAATATATGTAATTAGAACTTAGTTTTCTTTCGTTGGTACACAACAGCAATTCCAAATCTAATTGTATTGTATGTACATACATGCGTGCAATAATGTGTGTTGAAGTGGGATGCCAATACATACATGTGGATATGCAGACATGTACGTATGGGCGTCCCACTCGCACATTCACAACTTTTAAAGGGCTTGTAGTGAAACGGTGGAACTATCGTCTGCTTATGATGGTGCCGGGCTGCCAGATCGGGCTCATATCGATGAGGCTGCGTCGCCACAGTCATATGATCGCTGTAATGTTCTAGCATTCTAATTGCAAAATATTGAGAGCAAAACAAAATAACAATATCCAATAGGAATCATATTGAACTTGCAAAGTCATAACAGGCAAAATACGGAAAGAGTGACGGCATTAAAGAACGCATTGTTTACTTTTGGCTCACGTCTTTTTGATGCGTGCTAAATATAATAAAAATAGTAAATTTTATTCATAAATAATTAATATTATTTGTAACTATTATAATTTTATTGCACAATATAGTATGAAAACAAAATAAGGAAAATCTATTTTTTATTGAAATTTAATTAAATAATTTAATTTGTATGTAGCGGCTATATTACAGCCCGGTGACTGTAACTTTTCTTTTAGTTTATTGGAATAAAATAAATAAACAAAATAAAATAAAAAATAATTAATAAATGAAAATAACCACCCCGCCCTCAAACCGGGAGTTGAACACACGCACTCTCCCCTTCACAGTCTTTTTAATTTGCCGTCCGCCACTCTAACCACTCGGCCATTGCCTCACTCCTTGGCCTATCGGCAAAGCTGCAAGCTGGTCTGTTACCATACAATGCAAATAAAAAGTTTAAAATGCTGTGTGTCTGACGCTAGATTCGAACCTCGGTATGCTTGTGTAAATTAGGTCTGCTTAAGTATATATGTTCAAAGTGAGTTTAATTAGTATCATATCTCACTTATTAATAGTCCGATTTAAATGAAATTTTCACATAACGCCCGTGGCAAGGTATTTGTCATGTAATATATACAACTTTGGTTGTTGAGCTAATATTGTAGTTGTTAAATAGTTATTACTGATTTACAGAGGCGGAAAGGGGCGTGTCCAAATTTTACAAAAACTTTGAGACACTGCAATATATATGTATGTTGTCGCAAAATTTGATGACTCTAGCTCTTATAGTTTCTGAGATCCAGGTGTTCATACAGACAGACAGACGGACAGACGGACAGACAGACATGGCTCAATCGACTCGGCTACTGATACTGATTCAGAATATATATAGTTTATGGGGTCGGAGATGCCTCCTTCTGCCTGTTACGCACATTTCCGTTCCGACAAACACAATAGACCATGCATTTTTTTAAAATCCATGGCCTAAAAAGTCGAAAGTCGAAACTATTGAAATAGAACGTATATGATATAATATATAATATATCTTAAATCTTACATACATACATATGTAAATATGAGAAAGCAATAGGCGGCAGAAGAATTTGAGCCGAAGTTGTTATAAGGAATTATATAATTTTTTACCTAGTGCGTAGGGTATTTTACATTTGGGTGATCTTGAATGTATTTAGCTTGCGTTACTTGCTTTTATTTAGATATTATATTGTAGGCCGAGGTTCTAGTTTGCAGTGCAACATACTTACCAACACACGGAAATGGCTATTTAAGTGTTAGTACTGTTCAAACATATTTATGTATGTTTAAATTTAATTTTTCGGAGAAGTGTTTTTTAATACATTGCATATTGATACTTATACTCTCTTAATAACAAATGATAAACCATGACAAAACCGTAGCTGCGCAATTTTTTAATATTCGTCTTATTGATGCAAGTTATTGTCACGCGCGACGTCAAACGCGAAAAGTGAGTTGGACTCTCTTGCCATGCTCCTCATATTCTTTATGAAAGCTTGGAAGTGTGTGCGGGTGAGTGTGGGTGAGTATGTCTGTTTGTAAGAGGGTTGGCATTATGGTGATGACGAAGCCCACGCAAAAGACGAGGCAGCCCATCTCGGATTTCTTTTTATACCCTTCGACCATTTAAAATACTCTGAAGTAGGTATACTAACTTTGTTCAAATGTTCATACTTGTATGTAACAGACCGAAGGCGGTGCAAATTATATATATTCTTGTAAAAAATTCGCTCTTGCGAATTAGAGACTTGTATGTAGTGGTTTATCGAAATTGGCAAAAAGTAGTGGAGCTCGACTGTAGCTTCTGTAATACCATACCATAAGTACCAACAAGTTTATATTTTAATTATTAAGTATTGTAGCGGGTATATCACAGTCAATCGCTTTTTCCTATGAAAGCTATTAGATAAAGTTGCCTGATTTTAAAGAAATAATAAAAATGATGCGTAGATTTCGGTATAACTTCGATTGGTAAAGATAATCTGTCTTCACTATCTTCATCTTATATCTTTTATCGAAAAAGAATACTGTTTTCATACTAAAATTCTTATATCGGCCGATTGGTCCTACTTATTTACATCCTTGTTACTAATAAACATGTGTGTTAAATTTAATTTTAGCAACTGAATAACACTTCCAAACTGATAGACAGGCACTGCTTGTTTAACTCCGCTGTTGATCGTGATTTTATAGGGTCGGAATGCACTAAAACTTCTGAGAGATTAGCTTGCGTTATAACAGACAGGCGGACGGACGTATTTCCCTTCTGTTAAGCCTAAATAACAATTTAAATGTTTTTTTAATTTAATATATATTCAGCGATAAGAGTTCAAATATTAGTTAACGAAAAAAATGAAAAAAAGTCTTTATAGCATCATATATTGACATTTAAAATGCTCAAAAAAGGGTATATAAATTCGGTATGTAACATATGAATATAAATGTAGGATAGCGTGAAAGACCCCTCAAATTCCTTTAATTCTGGATCGATTTAGCTGGAGTCCGTCTGTTCTTTTGTAGCATGAAGGTTGTTGTACACCATACGTACGTCAAGTTTATTTCAAATACGGGATTGTTTTCGTTTAAGTTTTGGCTTTCATATAGACAAGGTCTAGATGTATGTATCCAGTTAGCATTTAAATTGCACTCCAAGCGGATATTATCTGAAAAATGTGAACAGAATTTGCTGTTGGTAATTATAAGTGTGGTAATGTACTTATAGTAGCTTTTAAAAATTTTCTGAAGGGTATTTTGCCGTCAGGCGCTGGCAATTCGAGTATTTGTTTACTTTTTCGTTTTTCATCGCTAGCTGCCTTACAAGACGGGCACAAGGAATCACAGGAAACTCATCTACAAAATTGGCAAAGTGACAGCTGTGCGAAAGTATTGTGACATGTGTTTAAATGAGCTGCATTTGGGTAGATTCCTCCGTTGCAGCTTTAAAGCTACTTCCATGTGGTCTTAATTTTGTTCTGCATGACACATCAAAACAGAAGGACAGATAAACAGAGTTGTCACATACACATATTACTAACTGCAGGGGGTTGGTAATGTATGTATTTGTAACGTCAGCCTGCGTTACACAGTAAACGTGTGTTCCGTTTTGTAAAGGCTGCATAATTTATTTGTATGGGCAATGTTTACTCCACTCCTATAGCGTGCCAATAAATTCGGTGCTTGATTGTGAGTATTTTAAACACAAATAATCAGGACAACAAAATTATCCGGATAGATTGCTTTTGTCGCTTGCCAATATGTTACATGTGATCCATTTTGTTTTTATGTTGCATTTGTTGTTACTGTTAGTTGTCCACTTAGTGTTTTGTGACATACATTTTGCGGGTAAATTTTGTTCTTTTTTGAGCGACGAGCAATCTCGGCAGGTTGTGGCTATAGTTTCACCGTGGTGACTGGCAGAAATATATTTTAAGTACATAACAATCAATAGCGTAGAATGGCAACTTGATACGTGTGGTATTCAAAACACATACATTCTTAAATACACACTGACTTTCGAGATAAATTGCATTTATAAGGCTTTTTTTCCAGTCATATGCGCATACATGTGATACACAAAAATAGAATACCTGACACCAAATTCGATATATTCATGATCGGGATCTTTAACCGAGCTATAATATTATATATATTATTAACCGAGCATTACTTTACTTTAAGTCAGATTTGTATGTATCCCTCAAATTACACACTAAAGATAATAAGCATTGAATATATGTATTTAGATTTTTTATAGTTTCGAGTTGCGCTGGCCGCTAGTTGTTGCCAATCGTCGGTGTCGAAATTGCAATTTGCGCACAATTTGCTATTGAATTATATAATATTATATATTTTCATTGGGCGAAAGGTATCTTACAGTCGAAACGCTCGACTTGCTTATGTGTCTAGTAACATAGTTTTCCTTTGTTTTCCCGTTTTCGAATTAACACACGTAACAAACACCACACATGATATTAGCTTTTAATAGGATAACCTTGTGCAAATGATTGTAAAAAGGAGAAAGGCTTGGCAGACCCTAAAAAGTATACATATTCTTCAGGATAACTAGCCGAATCGATTAACCCATGTCCGTCTGTCTGACCAGTAAGAACACGATATTGTTAGCTATTATAAAACCTAGAAACATCAAATATTCCTGTATACAATACACACATCAAATATATTTCAATGCTCACCCGAATATGTGTACGAATGCGAGAGCGTGTTCTCGACGAAGAAGAGAAACGACGGTCAATCATTCGTTTGTTTTATAAACATAAACATAAACTTAACATTTAAAAAAAAGCCCCACATGTATGAGTATTACAATGAAAAGGTAATTTGTAATTGTAACATTTTTGCAAAACAGGGCGAATGGTATCTTACTGTCGAGAGGGCCCGTTATCGTTTCCAACTACAAACTTGGATTTTATCTTGCAAGTTTTATTCATGAAAATATTTTTAAATATATGTCTTGAAATAGTTAATTTCGGTTTATTCTGAGAGTTGTTTTTACGGCACATTAAGATTGCAAGCAAGTATGTTTATTGGCCGTTTATGACGCACGCATGTGTTGTATAGCGAACTCTGCAAATATATGTACGTATGTATGTATAAGCAACGCAAGTGCTGGTTAAGCCAGCTAAACAAGCACTTACCCAACATTTGTACACTTCAACTCACAAACACACGCACATACATACACAAACACAAGGAAATACATAAACCTACTCACAGATTCATTGGGGGCCCAGGTACTGGCACTCACCGCTAAGTAAGTGCCCGTAGCTACTGTGCCATGGTCTATAAGCAACGATACATAAGGCCCAAGGAAAAACTGTTACGAAATATTGATAGACTTACCATATATGGCCAAGTATGTACCATATGTATGTATATACGTATGTTTGCATGGGAGTTGGTGAGTGTTGATATTGCTGTTACCCTGGTCTATTTTTTTAGTTCAACTTTAAAACTAAGTAGCCGGCGGGCTGTCTGTCTGCTAATATTACAGCAAGTGAAAATGCCAGCCAGGTGGCAAGAATTGAACAAGAAAGAAGAACCCAGGCAAGCATAACTACATCTGCAGTTTCCGTTGTAAAGTAGGCAATGCTTCGCTGCACGTTCTTTCTTTTCCCTTGTCACTAAATTGCTCTTTAGCTTCCACTGTTGATTTCACTTTTCGTTGCATTCCAAATTTTGAAGCATGTGGAAAGTGCATATCGAATTTGAAAAACTAAGAAAGCTTCAGTCGAATGAACTGGACTGTTTTCCTTTTGTTCTCGATGTTGTCTCGATCGTAACAACATTTGCAAAATTTATTTAGGAAGCGATGCCAAAATGGAGGAAGGAAGAACAGACGCATCAATAAACCTTTCACATAGGCTCGATTGTAAACGCTGATTAAGAATATACACTTTTTAGAGTTGGGGATGTCTCCTGGCTTTTACACGTTTTTCCCACAAAGTTATAATACCTTTCTACTCTGTGGGTAGCGAGTCTAAAACACAAAAGTTCATAACAATTTGCACGCCTTTCGGCACAATCGCTAAATCCTTTATGTCTGAAAAAACGACTACAAAAAGTTCCTTTTCTGAGAGAGGACGAAGGAGAAGGAAAAATGTTACCGAATACTTTGGCGCATTCCGCAGTCCTGAACGCCGTTGGCTACACTCAAAAATGTTTGCTGGCGGCCCAATAAAATCATCAGAAT
Organism: Zaprionus vittiger; assembly: GCA_018904025.1. Classification (NCBI taxonomy): domain Eukaryota; kingdom Metazoa; phylum Arthropoda; class Insecta; order Diptera; family Drosophilidae; genus Zaprionus; species Zaprionus vittiger. Next base: position 199,426 of record JAEIFQ010000444.1, on the reverse strand, counting down.
CCGCAGCCAGAATTGCACTTGGTAGGACAAACGGCGATAAAGAACGAGAACAGCGAGGGGGCAGACAGTGCAGTGTGCCCCTACTCCTACTCAAGATTATGCTATCTTTCAATTTGTTCTTTTACGCAAAAAATGTTTTGCTCTGCAGCTTCATGCTTTCCATTACCCAAATTTTCCCGAAAATTCTTTTTCTCTTTTTCTGCACTTGAAAGAGCTTTAAAACGAAAACTTTATATACGGCTTTGTATCAACATTGCTTACTCAATTCAGGCGGAGCAGTCGAAGAATCGCCTAACAAAATTGTTTTTCTCTCCAAGCACTCTATTTATAAGGCAAATTCTTAAGTCGTTCATAAGATAGATGTATGATGTATGTAAATACTATGTATGTATTTGTGTGTACTATTGTATGACATGAAAATAACGTACGGATGAATTTAATTATAGAAATAAAAATGAAATAGAAACGTTAAGAAAAGCAGCAGTCGCGCGGCACGCGACAGTAGGATACCCTTCGACCCATGTTCTGGTGTAGTTTAATTTGTAAAATTCATACACATATACATATGAACATGCTTTAAAATTGTTTCCGACAGATGGCGCTCGCCCTCCGCCCTTGTTAGCTGACACAAGCACTTGGTTTTATGCTCATACTTTTTTAAATAACTTCTGTGTTTTTACCTTCATTAATAGCTGAGATCTGTGTGTTCATCTGGTCATCCGGACATCAGGACATCCGGACATTCAGACATGGCTCAATCGACTCGGTAAGTGATCCTGAGCAAGAATATATATACTTTATGGGGTCTGCCACGCCTCCTTCTGCCTGTTACATACATTTGCACAAAGTTAGTATACCATTTTTTGACCATTTTTAATGGTGGAAGGGTATAAAAACGCTAGCCTTCTGCACTATTGAAAATATCTCTAAATAAAGTGACGCTACAGTGGGGCTTTGACTTGGCTAGTAATCCTGATCAAGAATACATATATATTTTGTGGATCTCCTACGCGTCCCTCTGCCCGTTACATGTTCAAAGGTCGAAGGGTGTAAAAACCTTGATAGGGCTAATTTGGTTAATGAAGTAATGAGGCGAAGTCCAAGTTATTTAACTCTTTATAAAAAAGACTTAGCAAATATCATAGCAATAGTCCGTCGCTATCGCATAAATTACTCTCTCTCTCTCTCTCTAACTGTATAAGGCAGATCAATAATTTCATTAAAACGAATTTATTCCGCCGGATTAAAGCCTGTTTAAGAAGATACTAAGGGAAATTTAATAAACATGTTCCTGTTTTTATTGACCGATCTTAATGAAGCTTCAGAAGACATTGGCGGTTTGGGTGTTTGTCATGTTTGTTGAGTTTACGATCCACCTGTCATGTAGCTTTTAAACAATGGCAGATTTACAGAGGCATGGTCGAATTTTAAAAACAGAAAGCAAGCCTTTGACATGCCAAACATTTTATACCCTTGCAGGCTTGAATAAGTTATTATAGCTGTCAATGAATACTTAAAAATTCATTGACAGCTATAATAACTCCAAACGCTGGACTTATAAAACTTGTTTATGGTGTCCAAGTGTACGCCCCTTCTAATAGAAATTACCAATTATTTACATTGTTTACCTTAACTTCCTGGCAGCCAGTGACCACTTTATCTACTTGGTAATCCTCGAAAATCCCGAAAAATCCCGCTCTAATCCCAACAGCCACAATCTTTGCCTAACAACGAGCTCACGCATGAGCAACAATTGTCAAGTATATTTCTACGCATAAATCCTTATAACTGGAGACTCGCAACACACAACCACAGTCCATCACACAAACACAAACACAGCTCAAAACATAGAAACACTACCCACATCACAGTCACAACACGCACACGCACACCACCACCACCACCATTATGCCAGCAATTCGGGCAATAAATATTAACAACAACAAAAACTATTAACGGAAACACACAACACTGACTTATTAAGGATGGGCGGAGGGGGGAAATACGGACGAATAAAAGAATCGCCGCAGCTTGTCATAATAAAGGACTTGATGGGGCGCACGCCTGAATGGGTCGGGCAGCCGCAGGATATACATAACGTAGTATGACGAGGGGGTCGCAGGGAACCAAACTAACTGTACATGGGCAAAGGCGAACCGTACGTGACTTCCTGATTTTATTGGCGTTAAAAATATCACGAGTTCGGGAAGATTTTGCTCAGGGGGCAGTCCACCGTCCAACACCATCGCACTCAGTGGACAATCTCACATCATTTTGGTTTAACAGTCAACCAGTGGACGGTTCTTAATGTTTCAATACTCTTTCAGAAGATATTTTATTTATCTTAGATGTTTAGAATTCATATAAACATACTGAAAATAGAAGCAACCGGAAAAATTAAAAAAGGAGAAAAATTTAGGATTTGAAATTTTCTTTTACTTGTCAACATGTGTCCGTTTGTGCTACAGCACTAAGAAAGAGTTGAGAAACATTATTGGAACACTCGCTATTTCACAATTTTAACTAGCTTACTTAATTAAATACATTTAAGTTACTTAGAAACTATTACTAAATATAATATATTTGAAAATAGCTGCAAGGGTATAAATTCTTCAGTGCGACGTAGATAACCTTGCTTTCGAGTGTTTCACTGCTTCTCAAACCAGCTGGGTTTTTCCTTGAAAAACTCAGCATGCCGTATTCCCGACACCAACTGGCGACTGTCAAGTTCAATTGGCTGGTTGCCAGGGGTTCTCTGCCCATTAGGAGGCAGCCAGCAGTAATTGACAAAGAAATGTGGCGGCAACTATTGGCTCATTTTAACACTCTTTTTGGTTTTACTAAAATTAAATAGGTAAGGACGAAAGGTACGGTCGAGTGCGCCCGACGCAGGAATATCCTTTGACCAATTTAGAAAAACATTACTATCAGTCATGAACGTAGTATTTAAACTTTAATTATTACAGCGACTCGTGACGTCGCGACGTGGACTTTAACAATTGACAGCAGCACACAGACAGCTCTGCTCATAACTATAGAGAATTTTAACTTAAGTAACTTCTTTGTTTATTATTCGATTGCAACTTTAATCACACTATATGTGGACGTGTGCATAATTGTGTTTCAAAATTTGAACTTCATTTGCGTATTTGAGATGTACAGGAATTTTCATGCTAAATTTATCTCTAGCTTTTATAATAGCTAAGATTGGCGCGTTCTTCTATTTTATAGAGACTGACATGGCTTAACGATTAGGCTTATTATCCTTATAAAGAATATATGCCAAGTCCCCAGCCTGTTACATGCATTATCTTAATGTTAGCATATCTATCATATTGAATGGTCGAATGGTGTAAGAACAGTCATGGTCTTGTGAAGCAGCTCAAGGTTATTCGCGACTTTGACAAGCCGAAAATTTCATACCCTTGCAGGCTTTGGCTAAAAATAAATATACCTCAACAATAATATTTGTGTTTTTATACTTACCACATAGATCACCCATGAGCTTACAAATATCCTACGTGCAAAGAATTACCTGCAATTATAACAGACAAGCAGATGCGCGTCTATCCAAAGAGAGCTGAATAAAAAATTTCAAAATCTCCTCCCAGCGCTCGAATATATGTACATACATATATTCGGGGGTTGGCTCGCACTCGCAGCCCTCTATCTATTATATCGAAAATGGCCGATTTAGTTAATTTCGATAATGTCGGATATGTCTCCTACGATATGTTACAAACTTTTGACCAAAATTAATATTCCCTCTGCAAAGGTATAAAAATCTGTGATTTTATTTATAAAATGTTAAAAATTCCCTTAAATCCGAATCCGGGGCATCGAAATGAAAAAAAAAGTATCTTAAAAATAAAATTATGTGTAAGGATTGAAAAGGGCTAAAGAATCTGATATACACGTACGTATGTAGGTCGGATTAAAAATTAAAAGATACAACTGTTCTTCAAAAAAAATTTCAAAACTTTATTTCTCAATATCAAATTCAGCATAAATAATAAATAAAAATAATCTATTTGGGCGGGCGTTGGGCGTGGTACCCAATGTTTGAAATAAACTGGTTGTGCGTATGATATACAATAACCTCTAAGTCAAATTTAGTTTCTCCCAGATGGACTGTCAGAGTTAGCTAGTCCTTTAGTAATACTAAGTTAAACCAGAAAGAAAGGCTATATTCGGAATGCCGAAGGTTTTATACCCTTCGATCGTTCCGATACTAGGTATACATTTGAAGAATATATATTTATAATTTATATAACGATATGTCAGTCCGATCTGGCTCGTTCCGACATATATACAGTATGTGCACCAAGTTCCATTAGGCTACCATTAAAACTGAGAATCTAGTTTGCGTTGCAACAGACGGACACACAGACAGGGCTAATTCGATTCCTCTGTTGATGCTGAATCAGAATATATATACTTTATGGGGTCGGAGATGTTTCCTAAGGTGCGTTGCAAACTTCTGGCCAAAATTAATATACCCTCTGCGAGGGTATAAAAACAAGTGAATTTCGAACAACTATGCCCAAAGTTTGGTTATCGAGAGCAATGTGTTATGTGTTGAGCTTCAAGAAAGAATTGATGTGGATTTGTTAATAACAAGTTTATACAATGCTGTCATACAACCAAAGGTGAGCATCAACAAAAGGAGTATATATAGCAGTGAATTACTTGCAATTTTGCAGTGATAGCGGCTTTAAGAATTTATGAAAACGATGAAACGGGTTTTAATGGTAACCCTGCCAACTATCCGCAGGTCGGGTACAAGCCAAAGCAAACCAAAGTAGAGCAAAGCGAAACAAACCAAAGCTGGGCAAACAAACACAGTCACGAAAACAAAGATCCTTTCGCCGTATTTCTACAGCGCTACAAAGGTTGCCAATGCCACTGCCACTAACACTGCACCCTCCATTCTCTCTATCAACCTCTTATTATGATTGTTGTTGTTGCGGTTATATCCTTGCAATGATTTCCAGCGTTGTTTACTCACGTTTGCAACTCCTCTCCACCCTACACTGGTCTCTATTCGTGCTGTCTCAACAACTCACTGAGCTGTGCGAAACCCCGTGGCCATGGCCGGGAATAAATTATTAAATCATGCACAGTTTCAGTTTGAGGCAAACTTAAAGTTCGACTGCGAGTAGGAAAAGAATGGGAGGGAACTACAATTTTCAATATTTCACCTGAGGCATTTATGAACATGCGTCGTTGAAATTTCGCAGCGCTCTGCCAATCCGCTTAGCAGTGAGGCGTCTAATTGGAGTTTCACCAAAGAGTCTTGGCAGGCTGAACGCGGCTGATAGGAAGTGCAAAATAAATTGCTGGCAATCGATAATCGCTTAATTGGCCACGCGATTGACGCGTTGATAAACTCGCCGGATCCAGAAAATAAGTGAGAGCAGACACCAAGTAATAAACTTACCAATTGCCATCTTGGAAATTCTAACAAACATGCAATGAGAATTACGAATGGCCTAACTTAAGCCACTACGTGCATGTGTGTGTATACAAGAGACAACAGCAGCGCTTAATTGCAGATATTACTTGCGTTTTAAAACTGTTTAAGCTTCCAAACATACATATATACATATGTATCTAACATACATAATTAGAAAAAGTCGGATGTCGCGAGAGTTTTCATCTCGTCGTTTAAAGCGTTCTGTGCGTTGCAGATGAAAAGGTAAAGTTCTGCGAAATGAATCGTTAAAGTTTAATGTTTCCACATTTTTATAATTACCTGCGCGTCGCTTTCCCCACATAATTGCCAATTGGCGAGCATTTTTTGAGCTTTTACCGAGGCAGGGAACTCGTTCACATATGTTGAGATTTTTCGGGGTATGATGGAGTGATACAAGGTGCTCTCGTTGCGCGACGCTCAAATTCTTGACTCAGCAACTAATATGGTTTTAAACAAAACATAAACCCTTGTTTAAAACAAAAGTGCTATTTCGTAGCTTTTGAAATAAGGTTAAACAAAATATCTGCCGTACTTATTGTTAAAGAACAAAGATTAATGATGCTTCGACCAAAATCCCATCATGAACACCTTGTATTAATACCCTACTTCCAAGGCTCGTGATCATTTTCCGACGATGTCATTTTTTGTCAGTTTTGTGTTTTGCTGGTACATTATAAATATAATCTTGCAGCAAGACAAAAAGCGAGACGGATAAAATAAGCAACTCATAAAACAAAATGCCTAAAAACCAAAGAACAGCCCCCAAATGCTGTCAAGTGCGAAATTAAAATGTTCATGGATTATGTAACAGCAAAAATTTGACCGGATATCGCGCAGAGTTGGCGAAGAGCGTTTGAAAATCGACAGAAAAATCATGAAAACAGGAAAGTAAGGTTACCTGTGGCACGACGCAGGTTTTACACCCTTAAAATTTTTGACTGATATGCTCATAATATAATATATTATACAATTTGAAACAAAAATTGTAGGAGCTCTAAGCTTAAGGCTAAATTAATTTTATGTTAATTACTGGAAATTATCAAATTATAAGACAAAATCATTTCAATTTTAGGCCGTGGATATTATTTGGTTTTCCGCAGTAGCAGACATCTGCGACCTTAATTTGTATATGGGTAATTTTCCAGAAAGTTCAGCCGCAGCCAGAAAATTGCAAAGTATGTTTTGTGCATATGTTTTAATAGGGAATCAATTAAATTTAATTAACATAAGCGTATTTTACATTTACTCAACACTTTTTAAAATATTATTTTTATATAAAGTCGAAGAAGTGCGAATGTTCTGTTTAGCACGTTTGTAATGCACATTTTGCTTTGATTTATTTTCTTAGTATATATCAAAATATATTAAATCTCAGTATATATCAAAGAATATAACTGCGAATTTCTTATCAGCTTATCAGTGTATATCACTATACAGTGGATGCGGCCATGGGCCAATATAAAAAAATTTGTTGAAAAAAATTGGAAATTAGGAACCAACATTTCGCAACTTTTTCAGTGCAATGAATTTTGAAATGTATTTTTTTTTTTGTTTTACCATTAGAATCAGCATTTTTGTGTTACAATTTTTTTTTAAATTAATTTACAATAATCTTCAATTTGATGCCGTGTGATCTCTATGCTTTCTTAAAGTTTTGGTAATTATTAAATATGTGCCCTCGGCAGCGATTTTTTTACAGGTAGACCTATATTTATGATGAATTTAGGTGAATGACAGAAGTCTCGGATTCTTCTAGTTTTTTTTTAATTGAATTTAGAAAATAATTAAATTTTGCATGTATTTTGTTGTTGGCCAATTCTCAGTAAAACGTCACAACGATGCGCACTGTGTCCCGCAAGTGATTTATTTCAAACGAAATGTTATTTAGGCACAACAATGTTTTATTTTATGAGTTGCATAATGGGTGAGAATTTCGGCGTCTGCAACTAGAACTTGTTGGTCGGCAACTTGTTCTTGCTTGCTCAGTTTTCATTTCAAATGAATCGGTTTGTGGGACACTGTACCGTCACAAAATGTTGCAGGCTGACTGGCGCCTTGCATAAAAATGCAACAACAAAATACATGTAAATTTAATTATTTTCAAAATTCAATTAAAAACCAGTAAGAAAAGCAACAGTCGCGCGGCACGCGACAGTGGGATACCCTTCGACCCATGATCTAGTGTAGTTAATTTGGTAAATTCATACACATATTCCCGACAAATGGCGCTCGCGCTTCGCTCTCGCCCGCCTCCCTTGTTAGCGGACACAAGCACTTGGTTTTATGCTCATACTTTCTTAAATAACTTCTGTGTTTACTGCCCGATTGGATTGTAATTTAGAAAATACGAAGATATTTCACTCAGCTTAGTATATGTTCAAGTCAGAAAGTTGTATCTTTTATACAGCGCTTATAAATTGAGTTCAAAAATTAAATTATTGATTTTCGGGGGCGGTGGGCGTGGCATCCAATATTTGAAATAAACTTGATCTGCGTATATAGGAACCTTCATTCCAAATTTGGTGTCTCTAGCGTTTATAATAGCTGAGATCTGTGTGTTCATCTGGTCAGACGGACATCCGGACAGACAGACGGACATGGCTCAATCGACTCGGCTAGTGATCCTGAGCAAGAATATATATACATTATGGGGTCTGCCACGCCTCCTTATGCCTGTTACATACATTTGCACAAAGTTAGTATACCCTTTTTTGACCATTTTCAATGGTCGAAGGGTATAAAAAACTAGAATATTCCGAGATTTCTGTCATTCAACCTAAATTCGTCATAAATTTAGCCCTACCTGTAAAAAAAATTTAAAAAAAATCGCTGCTGAGGGCACATATTTAATAATTACCAAAGTTTTAGTAGTGTTGCCTCCAAATTGTTTTTGTTTTTGTTTTTATTTTCTTTACCTATTTAACTGTTATTTTTTGTGTGCTCCGTTGTGGGTTTTATTTCGTCGCTAGTGATCAGTTTTAATTATTTTTTGTGTTTTGTGCTCTTAGAAAACTTAGATTACAAAATTTACATTACCAAGAGAAATGTAAAGCATAGTTTTGTGATTTTTGCTTGGCGGTGGCCTTAAATAGAGACAACGCCCATTTTTTACATTTTTATTCTTTATCAGTGTACTGTCGCGTGCGACATTGGAAAAGAGCATTTGTAATCAGTGCATTCAAGGTTTTGTCCAATGAGCATACAATATTGGGTCCAAAAACATATTTTGCACCCATTTCATATTATCAGCTCGACTTGTAAGCAACGTTTAAAATAAATAATTTGTTTCTTTAAAATATCCTAAGCTAATTGTTATATCTACGTATGTAATTCTCGAAATTTTATCGGATAATAAAAACAGAAGTTATTCAAGAAAGTTAACAAGGGACGCAGGCAAGAGCGAGCGCCGTCAGTCGAGAATAATTTGGAAGAATGTATGAATTTAACAAATTAAACTATAGCGGAACACTGTCGCCTGCCGTTCGACTGTTGCTCTCGTTTTTAAATATCTAGAAGACAAACTTTTCGAAATCCGCCTAATGTAACATCCTGTAGCAGATGAAAAAACTCACTAATTAAGGAGTTATGGTCATATAAATTGCTGAACATATAAAACATTATCTGTATTTAAGTTTATAATTTTAATTGGTTCTGATAACTTGAGTTATTTGAGTACGCTCGACTGTAGCTTTCGTTCTTGGTCTTCTTGTTCTTGTTTGTTTCCTGCCTTGTTTTACCGATACATACACAAGACAAGAATTAAGGTTGCTAAGGCAGTTCTCAGCTTTTTGCTAACACTCTGCTCAAAGAGATATTTTATCTCTTGTGAACGACCTGTCGGTCGGCATCAACAGTCCCGTCATTAGCCTATGCAGCTTTTGGATTTTCTTATTTTAGGCTAATGTCTGCTTAGTTTTTTCGCACTCACACAATCTTTGTCGTCCACAGACATGCACACATGGCTCACACATGAAATGGCGGTGCAATGTTAACACTTTGAAGTCCAGTTTCAAATTTGGTTTTTTCAATCCCTATATATTTTTTGTACCTCTAACGTTGCCTGTGCCAGTGCACCCCGAGTCCTTGGGCGTCTGTTCGCCCTGCGATGCTTTGTTACCCGTTTCCCTTTGAAACTATTTCAACAAAGCGCAGTGCAGTTACTTTTATGTTATGTACGTGCCTCGGAGTAGTGACAGTTGAGCAAAAACGTAAAAGAATCGCCGAATGATGTAGCACGTGTCAACATCATTCGAGCAGCCTGGACTGCTCTTGGTATGGACCCCTGGGTACAAGTGCTAGCCCGACTACTGGTACGAGTGTGGAAACAGGGACGGCTGCGCATAACATGGCCTCTTGTCGTCATAAATGTCACTGAAGCTTACCTTTTACAAACAAACAGGAAAGTCAGAAAAACTTGAAGGGAAATATTCAGACACGTTGCCACATATCAAAGAGAAAAGAGTTCTGTGTGCAGTTGGTTGGTCATTAATTCAAGAAGGTGCCTTTTCTGCATAACATACGTCTTTAACCAACTTGATATAAAAAGCATTAACTTTTAAATCCATGATTTCGATCAAGCAAAAAAACAATTCTAATTGGACTTAACTTCTTATCAAGGACCGCAAAGAATAGCTAAGCGCTTAAAAAAAAACAAAGTCCCAACCAGTCGCTACTGTTAAAAATGTGTTAAAAATACTTTGTTGCGTTGCAACAAACGGACACACGAACAGGACTAGCTCGATTCGTCTATTGATGCAGGTTCCGAAAATATATATATTTTATTTACTATACCCTCTCCAAGGGTATAAAAATAAACAAATGTTTAATTAAGGATACTCTTAACACAACAGCAGAAATCTATTCACCTGACGATGAATTATTGTAGTTTAAATATGTATATATTTATATAAGTAAAATCACTTTAATATAAATTATTAAAATACTATCAAGAAAGATACAGTCAACGTGCCCGACTGTGATATACCCACAACCCTACTTGTTGATTTCAATTTAAAAGAATTCTCATTCCATATGTCGGTCGCGGGAATCGACAAATTCCACTGAGCTTTTAAAAGCACGCGTCTGCAAAGTTGCAATTGAATAAAATATTGCTGTGAAAATAAAAAAAATGCATAATACATAGTTTTCTGCAGCGTGGTTCAATATTGCGGCTAGTCCTTAGTACTAGATTAGATTTCTTGAATATCTTCCATATTTATATACCGATTTTAATGAAGTTTCACAAAACGTCCAAAAAACGATGTTGGTTAAATGTGTAAAACAAACTGTCTGCCATATACATATTTTACTGCTGAAATTAATTGGAACCGATATTTCTAATAGCTGTAGAATCTGTAGGTGGTTTTAGTTATATTTTTAGATATTGCAGCCCATTTGGCCTGGCTAGGAAAATCCAAATCCATTTTCTTTGATGAGCTGGTTGACCTTACCTGGCTAACTCCGAGAAAGAGTAGTTAATTCGTGCCTTGTCGAGTTTAGTCCTTATATCCATAAATAATTTTAATGTGGCGGTCGAATATCATTGTGATTTGTTTCCTCGAATATTTGCGGTTAAGGCTAATCTACACGCACCGAATAATGTGGCATACACGTATGTAGATTGCAAGCCCTATGGACTCATGAAGTCTACAGTTCTCACCTACCACTCCAAGTACAGTACCGATTTTAAGGTATGCGGTTTTATAGAGTATACTGGTTTAAGAAAGGTTCAATTCCGAGCGTAACTCAAAGGTGCTAAACAAAGGACACACAAAAACATGGTGCTTTGACCCGAGTGATAAACGTGTACGTGGTTTTTACGGATTGATAAAACCCTATACACCACAATCATTTGTAGTTATTGTTTATAAAATATTATGTATTTTTGTATTATTTCCACTCAATTCCCACCCAAAGCTTTGTCACTTGCCTGGCAAAGAATTATATAATGGGCTTGTGGATTCTCTAAGTTAATTTACATCATTGCAACATTTGGGGAATAGGAGAATTGCAAAATCGGCGAACAGCTGCCAAAACTGTCAGAGATTCAATGCGCGTAGGGCATAATTTCAATTAATAATCAAATCTGCAAGTCGGACAGGAACCAAACTCCACACTCACAGCCACCCTTGCTGGCATTCCCAGAGGACAGCCCCCAGCCACATCCCTCTTTGCCAACTTTTCAAATTGAAATTAACATTGTGTCAGGGAGAAGACGGAAAACAAATGTAACCAGGTCATTGTGCATAATACTGGAATTAGATTAACTTTGTGGGAACTCACCGCCTCCAACCCTACTCACCTCTCCCAACTTAGGTAGGCCAACCAGAATTGTGTTAATGAAGGCGCCTATGTCTGGCAGGGGAATCTTTATTATTTTGTAACTAAGTGGCTCGCCGAGTGCGAAGAAACGAGAACTGAGACCTGACGCTACGACAAAAGTCTCCCCGGTCACTTATGAATTCACAAAAAGCAGAACAAGTACGCAAGTAGCAGCAGCCAAAGAGGACGGGGCCGGTACGACCATAGAAAAGAAAATTGTGTTGATTCAATTTGAAAAACTTGGCCGGGCTGTCAAACTTTGGAAAGGAGTTGAGTTGAGTCTGAACTCAACTTGAAAACTTGACATTTGAGTGGGCGGGTCTACTTAGTACTGCTGAAGAGAAGAACTAAAGAGATGGCAGCTATTCAACTTGTTTTCCATTTTGTTCAACCACTTTCATTTGTACTTCCGCATTAAGCTATTGTCAGGTGACTCTTCGGCTGCATTTCCAGACTTGACCGATGAAATGTTCGCCTAATGCAAACAAATGCATACACACATATTGGGTTGACAGAAAAGAAACCGGTGATTTTGCCTACAATTTTTGGACAATTTTTTTGAACGGCTTATGACTCTGTTATTGCATTCTATCATTTGTCAGTTATCACCTGGCACCTTGAGCTTGTTTTAGAAAAAAAGCGCGCGTAATTTTATTTATATTTGCTTGTTTGGAGCAAGGCGCATTTTCGTCATATTTTACTTTATTATTTCCTTAAAGGAAAAATGCAACTCAGGTTGTTAAAAAGTTACGTGATGTGTTTGGTGACAAAGCCTTAAATTAAACACAGTGTCAAAGTTGGTTTGTCAAATTCCGTTTGGGAGATTTTTCACTCAAAGACAAACCACGTTCAGGTCGGCCAAGTGCAGTTGATGGTGACGTTATCAAGGCTTTAATCGAATCGGATCGTCATGTAACTGAGCGTGAGATTGGAGAGAAGTTAAATATACCACAGTCAACCATACATGATCAATTGATCATATGATCACCAGGTTCTTTTCGGTCAACCCAATAGTATGTTCTTATACTTGTATGTTTAATAATAGATTCTACATACAAGTACGCAGCACTGCCACTTTAGCAACGGAAGCGTCAATGATTCACAATAAATGGAGTTAACAGTTACAATCCAAACGAAGCTAAGATGAGCGTGCTTTAAACGTGCGATAAGCCGACGCAATTTAATAGCAAAAATAACAATAAAAAACGAGACAAGCCGCCGAACAGACAGGCAGTGAGGCGGGATTGGGTAGACGAACAATGTGGGCAAACAGACGAAAAATTAATGCTGTTGCCTACATGGCCCGGCCGCATCTGCTCCTCCCCACTTTCACCACATCAGCAAAGGCGCTGGAAGTAGAAAGTGTGTCGTCGTGCATATGTAAATGTTTACATAAAAACGATGACAGGAGCGGAAAAGGAACCAAAACGAGAATAGAAATCTGGGGGTAAGATTGTTGTTGGCATAATAGCTTTCGATTATCGAGACGCGCGCCACGGCGTTAAGATGCCACGATTCAAATAGAAAAAATATATTTTACAAGAAAAGAATGGCCTTTAAACAGAGAAAGAAGAAACTTTAAATAAGTTTAAACTTAGAATGTTTTAGATTACATTCTATTTAGTATTGAGGATGTCCCACAAATAACGCAAAATTCAAATAAGTAGAAAACACAGTTATTAGGCTTTTGACTGAAATTTATTGATTGAATCGTAGTTTATGTAGATTTAAGGAATATCACATTTATTAAACTCTCTTCGCTGTGCATGGTTATTATTCTTCAGCTGTTGTGCTGATTTTGTTGAGTATACGGTGAAATTATCAATTCTTTTCCACAACACCGAATTAAGTTTCCTTAATTATCATCGATATTCTCACTGGTCGTCCAGAAGCAAGTCGTTTAAATTACAAAAGCGAACTTGTGAGATAGAGGAGAGTTAAACTAACCATATCCGTTTGTCCGTCCGTCTATGCCTGCATCTTAACGTCTGTAAAGTTCGTTCCGACTTATTTACAGCGTGCAACTGTTTTTTTATTTTTTTCCAAGCCTGAAAAATCTCTTAAGCGTACTGTCTGAAAATATGTCCTGGTGTTTTGATCAAATAAAATGTATTTTTTTTTTCCTAAAATCCTATTTTGATTCGGTTTTCAATCACAAAAAAGATCATGTCCGTGGAACAAATATTTCAGAAAAATTGGTTAATACTGCGTACTTTTGTTTTAGACCATTTTCAACATATAAAAATACAAACGCTACAGTCAGGTGCTGACTGTATAAGGCCATGGATTATCTTAGTATACCGTAGAAAAAAGTTTGTAAATAACAGAATAGAATCGCCGCTCGAATTTTCCACCGATTATCAAAAATAATCAGTACCTAGGAAACACCAAGGGGAGGCTACTGCAAATGTAATGGGGCTAGTTGTTCTTAAAAAATTAAATTTTGGTGACCTACGAGTCGACTTGAGATGTTCTGCGCAACTTAAATGTTCCCCAAATTAATTAATTTCTGCAATCTGCAGACATAGATAACTTATTTATATTCGGATATTTATAAAAACTCGCAATGAAAATTGCGCTTTATTTGGATTAATATTAAAAATTTGGCGGAGATCAATTTTTTACAGTGTTCGACGACACGCGCAATTTGAATTAACGAACAGAAGAAGAAGAACGCATAGACAAAGCAGAAGCGAAGTGTCGCAACCATTAGACTGAGCGAGAGGGCAATAGGTATAAGTATGCATTTCTAGCGCGTACCAAAATTTATTTCATGTGCTTCTTGTTGATTTTTTGGCACGAGCTAGAGTTGTTCAGTGGCTGAGTGGATTATGTCCCGGACTGTAAGGCCATTAATGTTGACCGTGTTCGGGATCCGGGGTTCGATTGCTAGCGCGATCGGCATGTGAAATTTTTTGTTTTTCATTATTTTTCATTAAAATATTTTAAAAGCTCAATAACATTGAAAAGGGACGGCGGCGGTAGCCGGATTTTTTAAGTTTTTGGTACGCAATATATGTAATTAGAACTTAGTTTTCTTTCGTTGGTACACAACAGCAATTCCAAAACTAATTGTATTGTACATATGTATGTACATACATGCGTGCAATAATGTGTGTTGAAGTGGGATGCCAATACATACATGTGGATATGCAGACATGTACGTATGGGCGTCCCACTCGCACATTCACAACTTTTAAAGGGCTTGTAGTGAAACGGTGGAACTATCGTCTGCTTATGATGGTGCCGGGCTGCCAGATCGGGCTCATATCGATGAGGCTGCGTCGCCACAGTCATATGATCGCTGTAATGTTCTAGCATTCTAATTGCAAAATATTGAGAGCAAAACAAAATAACAATATCCAATAGGAATCATATTGAACTTGCAAAGTCATAACAGGCAAAATACGGAAAGAGTGACGGCATTAAAGAACGCATTGTTTACTTTTGGCTCGCGTCTTTTTGATGCGTGCTAAATATAATAAAAATAGTAAATTTTATTCATAAATAATTAATATTATTTGTAACTATTATAATTTTATTGCACAATATAGTATGAAAACAAAATAAGGAAAATCTATTTTTTATTGAAATTTAATTAAATAATTTAATTTGTATGTAGCGGCTATATTACAGCCCGGTGACTGTAACTTTTCTTTTAGTTTATTGGAATAAAATAAATAAACAAAATAAAATAAAAAATAATTAATAAATGAAAATAACCACCCCGCCCTCAAACCGGGAGTTGAACACACGCACTCTCCCCTTCACAGTCTTTTTAATTTGCCGTCCGCCACTCTAACCACTCGGCCATTGCCTCACTCCTTGGCCTATCGGCAAAGCTGCAAGCTGGTCTGTTACCATACAATGCAAATAAAAAGTTTAAAATGCTGTGTGTCTGACGCTAGATTCGAACCTCGGTATGCTTGTGTAAATTAGGTCTGCTTAAGTATATATGTTCAAAGTGAGTTTAATTAGTATCATATCTCACTTATTAATAGTCCGATTTAAATGAAATTTTCACATAACGCCCGTGGCAAGGTATTTGTCATGTAATATATACAACTTTGGTTGTTGAGCTAATATTGTAGTTGTTAAATAGTTATTACTGATTTACAGAGGCGGAAAGGGACGTGTCCAAATTTTACAAAAACTTTGAGACACTGCAATATATATGTATGTTGTCGCAAAATTTGATGACTCTAGCTCTTATAGTTTCTGAGATCCAGGTGTTCATACAGACAGACAGACGGACAGACGGACAGACGGACAGACAGACATGGCTCAATCGACTCGGCTACTGATACTGATTCAGAATATATATAGTTTATGGGGTCGGAGATGCCTCCTTCTGCCTGTTACGCACATTTCCGTTCCGACAAACACAATAGACCATGAATTTTTTTAAAATCCATGGCCTAATAAACGATTTCAACAAGTAATATTACATAGATTTATAAAATTTTGTAAATTAAAAACCTGTTGACTTGTTTTTTGACTTTTTTCCTTGTTTTCTCCCTTTTTTATCTTAGTCTATCTTATTTTTGTTTATGGGTACCTATATAATGGGTATTCTTTTGGGTACTCTTTTCACCCACCTATTCAGGGGTACAGAGGTAAGTACTCTAGTCATTGGTACTCTTTTCACCCATGGATTTATGGATACCTTCAAAAATACTCTTATTGTCGGTACTTCTTTCTCCGGGTAGCCAATTCTAGTACCTACATACATACTCCAATCATAGGTACCCAATTCTTTACTTACTGGTAAACGATGTCGTGGCGATTGACCCTATTTCCGCACATTTCATAAATAAACGTTATGATAAGATACATTTCTTAGGGTTTGTAGGGGTAGGCCCTTAGAAAGTACTTATTTCACCAGCTATTAACTAGTGGCCAGTACTTTAGGGTAGCTATGTTATCAATGCAAAGTCTTTCGATACTCGACTAACGCAAGAAATGAATATTAGAACTTTACCAAATCAACGGAGTTAACTAATAATATATAATTAAACCGCGTTTTTCAGAGTGAATAACCGAGATATTATTAAAGGTTTTAGGAATTATTGTACTAAATATTATAAGAGCTTAGTTTGACAGCAAAATGAATTTGTGGGAAACCTGAACAGCTACTAAACAACTGATTAACTACAAATTGACAACCCTTTTCTTTTCCAGAGCAATCTAAGTCCATTCCCTATAAAATTGGTCTAAATGAAGCGCATCAAATTTGATTTTAATACAAGAACAACTTACAAAGTGATGGAAACAAATAAAAGTACAGTGATAATCAGGAACAAATAAAAGTACAGTGATAATCAGGAACAAATAAAAGTACAGTGATGATACATTTATACAATCAAGCAACGTAACATCGCTGGAGTATGCCAAGCAACCGACGATGTCATTGAACCATTGTCAAAATGACATCAATAACATTTTCAAGGCGACAACAAAGCAGAGAAGCATTATTCGTAGACCTGAATGGTTCTCAAGCATCATCCCCCAATATATCCCCGCCACGCTGGTAAAATAAACTCTGGTGCCGCTGAAGGGAGAACTTCACTTGACGGCCGACGCGGCGCTCCGTAGCAAACGAGCTTAACAGGATAAACTGATAAGAACTGATGAAGGACGTAGCGAGAATATGGACGAAACAAATGGGGGATGGGACAAGGAAGGAAGGTAAAGGAAGAAACCAAGCAAACTTGCTTTCAGTCGACTGTAAAATGCAACATCGGAATCTGGCCTCAATCGTAATTGCAATCACTTTCTTTCAGGTTAGGTTTGCTCCAGTTTCGTTTCTTAATCGCATCCTCGCTACTTCTTTCTCTGATACAACTAGCTTCATTACTGGCTTTTTTACTGCTATTTTCTTAGTGTTATTTTCGGTTCGTATCAATCGGCTTAAACTTGTTGGCAATGACGTTCGTCACTGTTTACGGATATATTATTATAGGGTTAGCAAGAGTAGGGAGGGTAACTGCGGTAAGCTATCGAGCAGCACTCATAGATGGGCTCCCTGCGATAAGAAAGAGTCTATAATTGGAATTGGACAGATACCCTGAAGTCAAGCATTTAAAGGTCTTTTTGTTGTGGTTTCGATTTCTCATATTTGCCATAGCCATTTGGGAAACAGCATTGTTATTATATCTGCATTTTTGATATTCGTATAAAATTTGCATATTTTAATCTATGAACGTTGATTTCCCAATGGCAATAAATCCCTTGGTTTCGATTTTGTGCTCTTTCCCAGTACAAAATTGGATGAGACTTTGTCTTTCGATTTGCTTTGATCGTATTTTTAGTTTATTCACAGCGGTCTGATTGGGCTTGCACTTAAGCTCGTAGACAACCCGGTAGACATGAGTTATATATCCTATTCGGCCAAATAACGGATATTTCGGTATAGCACAAGAGTCAACTTTGGTCCTTCAGCTTAAAAATGCGACAGGTAGTGATAAATGATGTCATTTACGTCGACCTGTCGTTTAGTTTAAAGTGCTTACCCAACCTGATTACAATGGAAGCCATGTACATCCGGGGCATGAACAAATAGAATATCAAATTACCTTTTAATATGCCGAACTTCTAATGAGCTGCCCATCGACCGAGCAGGCAGTAACCGCAACTGAGCTCGTACATCGTAATTTCACACTGTTCCGTTGCGAACTAGCAATCCTAATGCCATTTTAATATAATTAAGTCCAGTTTAAAGAGCCAACCTAAAGAATAATAATAAGTACAATAATCGCCCCTGGCAAAATTCTCTCAAGAGGGAGAACGTCCGGAGCGCCTGCGGGAATCCAATCTGAGCATAAATTTCCATTTTTGGTTAATGCCCTCGGGGTCTTATAGTAATTTAACGCTAAGTTTTTTCTTTTTCTTCTATTTGGTTTTCAGGTTTTTGTTTCTTTGTCTGTTGTTGTTGTTCTAGACGCGCCACAATAAAATAGTAAACATGCTGAATAAGAATACTACAGTCAAGCGTACCCGACAGTAAGATACCCTTTGCCTTGTTTTGAAAAAAAGTTACAAATACACTAACCAGGCATTGTAAGTGTCAAAATATTCTTCCGCCCATTGCTTTCTCGTTCTCATATACAAATTCCGCCAAAAACTAAAAGAAATATAGTAAATAATTCGATTTCAATAACTTCTGTGTTGTTTTCCGATTAGAATTGAAGTTGAATCTTCAATATTTTGCTTAACATTCGAACCGAAACATAATTTCACTTATTCGCATTAAACTTGAAATAAACTTGATCAGCAAAGTAGCTTACGGTATCCTTCAATTTAATGTTTCTGAATAGGTTACTCAAACAGACTAACAGGGTTCACTCGACTCGCTAGTGATCCTGAGATTATCTACACTGTGTGGGGTCTCCTATGCCTCCTCCTGCGTGTTACATTTGCACAAAGTTAGTATACCCATTGCAATGGTCGAAGGGCACGAAAAATCGAGTTGGGAAAGAGCGAGAACTGGTGCTAAGTGTCGACCTGTCTCTTTCCCTCCTACTGCTGTATGTTCTGTTCAAGCCGTCTTGTTTCTAGGATCGCGCGCTGACCGCAAAACTAACTAAAGAAGCGAAAACTTTCCAAGGCATCCTAATTTACACAGCTTTGAGTGGTTTTTGTTTTTTTTTTATTTATTTTATCCCGGTTACGAGCTGTTTCCATCCTTTTGTTGCCAGCACTTTTGGAGGTAATTTAATGTCGTCATAAATTCAAATTCAGCATCCCAAATATACACTTGCATTGTCATATAATTTAACTCAGCACTACCCGCTACATTTCGCTGTGCTGCCAACTTTAATCCTTCCTTTTCCTGCAATTTTATTAACACTGGCCAGCCACAAGATGCCTTTTGCCTTGCTCACCAATTTCCAATAAATTTCAGCTATAATCAAGACAACCACTCTCATCCACGTCCCAGCAGCTGTGGCGTAACAACTGCCACAGGATCTAGCACTTTACCCCGAGTGTCCGGGTTGCCACTCGGTTCACATTACTTATCTTTGTATACCCTTGCAGACGGTATATTAATTTTGAAAAGAAGTTTGCACCTAAGGCATTCCTACAGATGAAAGAAAATAGTTGCTTACATTTTGCAATTTATTCCGGCAGTCAGTGTTTGAAGTCAATGTGACCGTTTTTTCAAACATTCATTGTTATGCAAAAATTAAAGCCGTTTTTTTTTTAATTTTTGTATTTGCTCACTGACATACAAAATATTGGTCACACGGGGAATCAGTTGTTGTCAATTATTTAATCAATTAAAAGACTAATTATTGAACGAGAGCAACAGTCGAGCGGCAAGCGACAGTGGGATACATTTTGACCTATGTTCCTGTGTGGGTTAATTTGTTAAATCTATACAGATGTACTAGGTGGAGTGAAATGTAACCTTCTCGGGAATGAAAAAAACAATTTTTAAATGTTTTTGATCTTATTAAATTTAAGCCCTTTTTAGGTCGATACACTTAATCCAGCAATTAATCCGTCCAAAAAAATAAAATACACATAAATGCATATGCCGCATTCATTTTTTGTGGGCCTGTGTTATTAAAGGAGTCTCACGGGCTAAGATGCCGAACGTTGCACTTTAAGTTCGAAAGGGCTATGAAGTCTAAAATTGTAAAAAAAGAGCTTCGGATTGCTTCGGAAAAGTAAAATTGCAATAGTAAGCTTAGTCTGTAAAAATCTCAAAAAAATAGCTCGGGTAAATTTGACATGATGTTTTCGAGATTAAATAGGTTTCCGCATTTCCTAATTTTTTATCAAAAACAGCAAAATGTTGATAAAGGCCAAACTAGACTAATTAGAGTTCCAATTGGGTCCTGAGCCACTATATTGTGATGACTTTGCTTCCAATGAATTTTAACGGCAGACAGTCGGACGAGGAATGTGGGTAACAGGCAGAAGGATGAATCTCTGACCCTATAAAGCATATATTCCAAATCACCATCAACAACCGAGTCGATTAAGTCATGTCTGTATGAACACCTAGATCTCAGAAACTATAAAAGCTAAAGCCATCAAATTTCGTGAAAACATCATTCAAATCTATTGCAGCGTCTAAAAATGTTTTTTTAATTTTGGCCACGCCTCTTCCCGTCTCTGCAATCAGTAAATCCTTTTTAAATGTTAACATTACAGCTGCAATAAAAGCTCAGTAACCAAAGTTGTATGTCACACATGACAAATACCTCGCCACGGGCGTTTTGGGTAAATTTAATTTAAATTGGAATATAAATAAGCGAAATATGATACGAATTAAACTGACTTTAGACGTATATACTTAATCAGACCTAATTTATGCAAGCATACCGAAGTTCAAATATAGCTTCTGACACACAGGAATTTTTCAATCCTTTTATTTGCATAGAATGGTAATAGAAATAGCCCACAATGCCACTTTCCCGAAGATAAAGGGAGTGGCAGACGGAAATTCTTAAAAACTGTGTATTCAATTCTTATGTGAGACGGGTTCAACTTTTCAATTTCATTTATTCTAATAAACTAAAGAGCTGTTATAAGTATATTTGCTTCCCTACATGTTAAATCATTAAATTAAATTTCAATTGAAAATAGTTTTTCATTAATTTGATTTCCTTTTTATTATACATTATTAAGGACAATCAAATTATAATAATTATTAAACATATAATATAAATAATAATTATTTATAAACCAATTTGGTAAACGTTAAATATCTTCCTACGTTACCTATTTTGTTTAAGTTTTATAATAGTTTTATGGTTAAAAATGAGGTATACTAACTTGGTGCAAATGTATGTAACTGACAAAAGGAAACGTGGCAGACGCCATAAAGTATATGGTTATATTCTTGCTGAGGATCCCTAGCCGAGTCGATAGAGCCATGTCCGTCTTGATGAACACGCCGATCTCAGCTATTACACAAGCTAAACACACTAAATTTGGCATAAAGGGTTCTGTATACCATACGCAGAACAAGTTTATTTTGAATTTTAAAAGCTACGCCCACCGCCCCCAATAATCAATAATTTAATCCTTTAAGTCGATTTGTGAACGACATATGTATAAAAAATACAAGTTTCTGATTTGGAACAATACTTAGTAAACTATAATATCTACATATCGTCAAAATTTCAATCCGATCGGACAATAAACACAGAAGTTATTAAATCAACCTTGTTCGCTTAGATTTTGTATACAAACGAGCAAGCCGTGAAGTCATTGCAATGATCGTGTAGGGAAGAAAGTGTAGCGCAAGCGTAGCGCGAGCGTGTCAAACAAATCCCTGAAGACGGTTCCCAAATGAGCAACCAAAATATATCGGAAAACAAAATAAAATAATATGTTTTATTTTAAATAGGGTACTTATCGAGGAAAAAGAAGCAATTTGAAGCATTTTCATTAAATAAAAATAGATGGGATTGTAAGAACTGTTCATCGCTCTCTCACCTATTGTACAAAAAAATACGAACGCTACAGTCAGGTGCTGACTGTATAAGGCCATGGAATTTCATAGTATACCGTAAAAAAAGTTTGTCAATAGCAGAATCGCCGGTCGAATTTTCCACCGATTATCAATAATAATCAGTACCTAGGGAACACCAAGGGGAGGCTACTGCAAATGTAATGGGTCTAGTTGGGTCCTAAACAGTTAAA
Organism: Zaprionus vittiger; assembly: GCA_018904025.1. NCBI lineage: Eukaryota > Metazoa > Arthropoda > Insecta > Diptera > Drosophilidae > Zaprionus > Zaprionus vittiger. The sequence continues at coordinate 176,970 of JAEIFQ010000444.1, read as the reverse complement.
TTTTGGTGACCTACGAGTCGACTTGAGATGTTCTGCGCAACTTAAATGTTCCCCAAATTAATTAATTTCTGCAATGTCCAGTCATTGATAGATTCTATCTGTCTAACTTATTTATTTTCGGATATTTATAAAAACTCGCAATAAAACTTAAGCTTGATTTGGATTATTATTAAAAATTTTGCGGAGATAAATTTTATACGGTGTTCGAGCGACACGCGCAATTTTAATTAACGAACATAAGAAGAAGAACGCATGGACAATGCAGAAGCGAATAGTCAAGTGTCATCAGACTGAGCGAGAGGGCAATATTTATATGTAAGCATTTCTAGCGCGTACCAAATTTAATTACATGTGCTTCTTCTTGATTTTTTGTCACGAGCTAAGAATGCATATTGCGTCTTCTCGCTCTGTCTAATGTCTCACGTGCATGTGTAAATGCTTTATGTCATATCTATGTACATATGTATATTTGTAAATAATATAATATATAATTATTTGTTATGTACAGTGGCTGAGTGGACTATGTCCCGGACTGTATGGCCAATGATGTTGAGCGTGTTCGGGGGTCGATTGCTGCTGCGATCGACATGTGATATTTTTTTGTTTTTCATTATTTTTCATTAAATAAATTAAAAACTCAATAACATTAAAGAGGGGCGGCGGCGGTAGGCGATTTTTAAGTTTTACGCAATATATATACATATGTATGTAATTAGAACTTAGTTTTCTTTCGTTGGTACACAACAGCAACTCCACATCTAATTGTACATATGTATGAACATACATACATACATGCGTGCAATAATGTGTGTTGAAGTGGGACGCCAATACATACATGTGGATATGCAGGCATGTATGTATGGGCGTCCCACTCGCACATTCATAATTTTACAAGGGCTTATGATCACTGTTATGCTCTAGCATTCTAATTGCAAAATATTGAGAAAAAGAAAAAGTTAAATAAAATGCTGTGTGTCTGACGCTAGATTTGAACTTCGGTCTGCGTAAATTAGGTCTACTTAAGTATATTCGTTCAAACTTAGTTTAACTCGTATCATATCTCACTTATTTATAGTCCGATTTAAATGAAATCACATAACGCCCGTGGCAAGGTATTTGTCATATAAGATATACAACTTTGGTTGTTGAGTTAATATTGTAGTTTTAAATAGTTATTACTGATTTACAGAGGCGGGAAGGGGCGTGTCCAAATTTTAAAATAAAACTTTGGGACACTGCAATATACATATGTACACGTATGATGACACCATGACTTTGATGACTCTAGCTCTTATAGTTTCTGAGATCCAGGTGTTCATACAGACAGGCAGACGGACCTACAGACATGGCTCAATCGACTCGGGTGTTGATACTGATTCAGAATACATAAAGTTTATGGGGTCGGAGATGCCTTTTGTGCCTGTTACGCACATTTCCGTTCCGACAATCACAATAGACCATGAATTCTTTTAAAACCCATATAAATTAATTTAATTTAAATATTGATTTAGATTAACAATTTTTAGTTTTGTTTAAAGTTTCTGGAAACTTTCTGGTCATAAGGTATGCTCTAAAAATGGGAATAGTGCCAGGTAGTACAAAATTTAATGTAACTAATATTTGTGGGGAGAAAAAACACATAGTACGGTAATTTAAATCTATTGTACCTCCTGCTAGGCACTTTTTAAGAGCCAATACCAGATTGTCACTACGTGCTCCGATGTCTCTGGCTCAACCTCTATTTTTTACTTTTAGTACAATATGTACTCAAATTTGTCGACAAAGCGAGGAGTCCCGTTTAACTCTCGACACATTAATAATTGTGTAGTCTCCAACGTGTAGTTTACGCGGCCCATTACTGCTTGTCGCACATACTTTTTAATTTTACTAATAACTTGTAATATTGTAAAAAATCAGAGGACCATAACATATAGTTGCCAAAAAACCATATAAATTCTGGAACCATTATGATAATTTTGGTTTCTAGCTCCACTTATAGCTGCGATTTTGATGCTCAAACTGATGGACAGACAGACGGACATGGCACAATCGACTCGGCTAGTGATCCTGAGCCAGAATATATATACTTTATGTGGTCTCCTACGCCTCCTCCTGCATGACCATTCTTTTTTGACCATTTTCAATGGTCAATAGCAAAAGTGAACCTATAATTATTTGTATAAGGTATATTCTAAATGAAGATAAACAAAGAGTCGAAGTACCCATATCCGACTGTCCGTGCATCCGTGTTGCAATGCAAACTCTGTCCTTTCTGTCAACATTTGGTCGAGTCCTTCGGAATGTCCATTAGGTGCATGCCACAAGTTCCCGCTAAGTACACCAGGAGGACTCCTGGTAAAAAATGTGTGCCTTATTCTTGCACTTGAAGAAATAGTGGTAAGTATCGTAAAACATGTAGCAAGAGAACAACTAAGCAACTGCCCGTTGGAACTCTATCCCCAGCGACAAATGGTTCCTTGTTGTAAGCAGACCCCCCTCTATTACCTTAACAATACAATCCCCCTTACCATGCAGCTAGCTTAACGGGAAGCTGCAACAACTGCCGACTTTTTCCTCGTCTGGTTGCCCTGTTGAGTGCAAATTATTTATGCCACATGCGAAACTCGTGGCCAAATACACCTGCCCTACAGCAACACCAACAGACAATGCAATCAAAGAGAGCGCAAGTGGTGCACAAGCAGGAAGGGAGGACCGTAAAAAAGCCACATCACCACTTGCCACTTTCCATTTTGACTCGAGTACAATGCGCTGACTTTGGTTTCCCCCACTCTCGCTGCTTTTCCGGAAGTTAAAGTCTTTTGTTTTCATTTCCGTTATTTAATGCAGGTGCCATTGGTGCTGCTATTTTAGTTGTTGTTGGTGTAGTTCCAGCAAGTGCTGCTGCCAGCTGCCTTGACTAACATAACATATGGCACACTCCCTTACCACATTTCTACCAACGAATGTTTTCCAGAACTTTAACTCCCCAAACTTGTTGGCACCTACTTGTTCATCCTTTCCGTTTCCTCATGGCATCCTTAGCTTTCTTCGGTTTCCCCTCGCATATCGTTTTCCTTTTGCCTTTTCGACTATATTTAAAAATGTTATTGTGTTTTTTAGCCCTCCGTTTTTAGACAATGATTTTCGCTTTATTTGCATGAAATCTTCGTGCATAATATGTACGTACTAGATGTTTCCATACTTGCTTTCCCGTCCTTACGTTATTTCGTGGCAGAATTTCCATTTCTTTGTGTAGTTGTTGTATACAATTTATTATATCGTTCTTGTAATAACAGCTTTAGAAAGTAGAAAGTAGTAGCAGTAGTAGTTTGATTTTGATTAAAGGGATAACTCCATTGGAAACTGTACCACATAATTAAATGCTTTTGCATGCACCACTTGATTACATACATTCTAAAAAAAATCCAATAAAATTCAAAGTCAATTGAATTTATGTAAATAAGCTAAAAAAAATTAATTTTGAACAAATTTCTGATATCTTTTTAAAAGATTTGAAAAATTAATGTTCCTTACGTATTTGTTAATTTTAATTATTTTAATTTAATTTTTAATCCAAAAAGACAATTAGATATAGAGTTGTTCTATTTTGATGAAATAGAATAAGTACCCATAAGTACTGCATAATTTGTATGCCAAGGATTTTTAAAATGCATGTATTGTGTTTGTCGGACAAGGAATGAGCATAACAGGAAGTCGACATCTCTGATCTTTTAAAGTATATCGTATATGTTCTTATTCAGCATCTACAGCCGAGTCGATTAAGCCATGTTTGTCTGTCCGTCTGTCTGTCTGTCTGTATGAGCGCCTGTTTCTCAGAAACTATAAGAGCTAGAGATAAACAATTTTGTGACAACATACTTGTGTATTGCCACTCCTCTTTCCACCTCTGTAAATCAGTTAAAATCTACTTCAAAGCTGAATTACAGATGCTGTAACTTAATTTAACACACATGACAAACATGTACTTGTGAACGTTTTGTGAAAATTTCATTAAGATCGGACAGTAAATACCAGGGATCGTGACGGTTATAATTTTTATTCAAAAAATTGCAAAATAAGGCTTATAAACTAACTTTTTTACTTAAAAATCATTTTGAATTATTAAATATGATTTTTAAAAATAAAAATCTATTTATAAATTTTATTTCCGAATTTTTAAATAAAAATCAAAAATAAGAGTTATGTGTTTATTTTTATAATAAAAATGACATGGAAAAACTACATATATTATATACATTTCTTGACGCATTTCTACATGCATTATACATGAATACATACAACTGAAAAGTATTGACATGTAGATTAAATATAATGTTCAATATATGGTCGATATTTGGTCTAGTCGCCATCTCCGTTCATTTAACATTTATCGCGCTTTTATCGATTTTATTATTGTATTAGATATTATCGCGCTTGTTTTAAAACATAGTATAATTTTATCAAAATAATTAATAACATTTACTTACATAAAAAAAAATATATTTTTTTTAAGTTATACTCTATTATGTTAGGTCTTATGTTATCAAGTGTGACCTTTGTCGATACACTATCGTAAGTTAATTTAGTTATCGGAAATCCTATCGATAGGATAGTGCTGTATAACACAAGAGGAGTGTGAGAGCGTCCCTATTGCTTAAGACAGCTAAGAGAACACATTGTACAAATTGAAAAGAGCGTAATATAAGAATTAAAAATATTAAAAGGATTGTCTCCACAATTTCAAAATATTAAAAGGGAACTATGATTACAAGAAAAAATATGCAAAAATGTATGGTTTTCTAAGTTTTAATGTTTTTTAGTGTAACCGAAAATTCTTATTAAGATATTTTTATTACATTGAGATAAAGTTTGGATGAAAACAAAAAGTTTAAGCTATTAAAAGAGTCAATTATTGATTTATTTATTATTTATTACCAAAATTTGCAACTAAATATTCTGCGATCGTTTGTAAACTTCATATTCTTGTTATACCCTTGCTGAAGGTATGTACATACGATATATAAATTTTGGCCAGGAGTGTGTAACGCACCTTCAAAAACATCTCCGACTCCATAGAGTATAAAATATGTATTCTGAATCAGCATCAACAGAGGAATCGAACTAGCCCCTTCCATCTGTTCGTGTCTCCGTCCGTTGCAACGCAAACTAGTCTCTTAATTTTAAAACTATCTTGATAAAACTTAGCACACATGCTACTTATTGCTGCACGTTGTAAATAAGTCGGAATGAACTGGATCGGACCGATATATCGTATAACTGTCATACAAACTATCGGACGATTTTTGTAATGTGTCATGAGATTGCAATTAAATTTACTACTTCGGATTTTTCTATACTTATAATATTTATACAAAATTTCATCAAAATCAGATCACAATAGGCCGAAATTAAGGTTTATGTATAATGACGAATTCTGATTTTAGAAATAACTTAAGATATCAGTGCCAAGCAAAGTGAGACATAATATTGAATATACACAGACTTTTTCTCAATTCTGCACTATTATACTATATATAGCTAGTATAGGAATGATAGGTAAAAAAACCGGCGAGGGTATAGAACCTTCGGCATGTCAAAGCTAGCTTTCGTTTTTGTTAAAAAGGTAGTAACGAAAAGGTCCCGTACAAGCCACGACCACCCTAATGTACATACATATGTATATATATTTAGTGAGTTCCATTCTGCCTCTTTTTGCCTGTTACGTGGACATGTCCGAAGTTAGTATACCATTTTTGAAAATGTTCTATGCTCCAAAGGTGTACAAATTGGCATAAAATCGCGGAACAAGATGTCGTTTTCATTACAGGAAGGACTACTGAGGGGCACACTGTGTTGCTTAGGACTCATCTGCATAAAGAGGAAATTACATTTGCTTACAAAAACAACAACAAAAGCGACAAGTAAATGGCAATTGCATTGCAGCTGCTTGGACAAAGTTTTCCACAGCCAAAGAGCACGAAAAAAATAAATAAATAAAGCAAAGAAACGAAAATGAACTATTCACAACAGTTTTTGCGATAGACAAGTATCCGGGCAAAATTTGCAAGACAGATTCCAAAGTCAACAAACAATCAAAGCAGAAATGAACGCAAATGCTTGAAAAATATCAATTACCCCTTCAATCTGTAAAGAAATTGTAATTTCCACATTCCCAAGTCCGTACTAGCGAAATTTATTTCGCCTATCATGAATATGGAGCACTTGAAGCCATGGCCATGGATTTTAAAAAAATTCATGGTCTATTGTGTTTGTCGGAACGGAAATGTGCGTAACAGGCAGAAGGAGGCATCTCCGACCCCATAAACTATATATATTCTGAATCAGTATAAATACCCGAGTCGATTGAGCCATGTCTGTCCGTCCGTCTGTCTGTCTGTATGAACACCTGGATCTCAGAAACTAGAGGAGCTAGAGTCATCAAATTTTGCGCCAACATACGTATATATTGCAGTGTCTCAAAGTTTTTTTTAACATTTGGACTATTAATAAGTGAGATATGATACGAATTAAACTCACTTTGAACATATAATATATACTTAAGCAGACCTAATTTACGCAAACAACGAAGTTCAAATCTAGCGTCAGACACACAGCATTTTAAACTTTTTATTTGCATTGTATGGTAACAGAATTGGTTCACAATGCAGCTTTGTCGATAGGCTAAGGAGTGAGGCAATGGCCGAGTGGTTAGAGTGGCGGACGGCAAATTAAAAAGACTGCTAAAAAGTGCGTGTGTACAACTCCCGGTTGAGGCGGGTGTGAATTTTGCATTTATTAATTATTTATTATTTTATTTATTTATTTTATTCTAATAAACTAAAAGAAAAGTTACAGTCAAGCGGGCTGTGATATAGCCGTTACAAACAAATTAAATAATTTAATTAAATTTCAATAAAAAATAATTTTTCCTTATTATGTTTTCATACTATATTGTGCAATAAAATTATAATAGTTACAAATAATATTAATTATTTATAAATAAAGTTTACTATTTTTATTATATTTAGCACGCATCAAAAAGACGCGAGCCAAAAGTAAACAATGCGTTCTTTAATGCCGTCACTCCGTATTTTGCCTGTTATGACTTTGCAAGTTCAATATGATTCTTATTGGATATTGTTATTTTGTTTTGCTCTCAATATTTTGCAATTAGAATGCTAGAACATAACAGCGATCATAAGCCTGTGGCGACGCAGCCTCATCGATATGAGCCCGATCTGGCAGCCCGGCACCATCGTAAGCAGATGATAATTCCGCGGCGATATTCTTCGCCGTTACACAAAATTAGACGCTAAGTTCGAATAGACGCTAAGTACAGACAACAACTGAATTGTCACGCTTATCATTTACGCATACGAAATAAATGCTTTAATTTAATAACAACATAGTGTGATCCACCGTTTCACTACAAGCCCTTTAAAAGTTGTGAATGTGCGAGTGGGACGCCCATACATACATGTCTGCATATCCACATGTATGTATTGGCATCCCACTTCAACACACATTATTGCACGCATGTATGTACATACATATGTACAATACAATTAGATTTGGAGTTGCTGTTGTGTGCCAGCGAAAGAAAACGAAGTTCTAATTACATACATATATTGCGTACCAAAAACTTAAAAAAAAAGTTTCATATGCCCCGAACACGGTCAACATCATTGGCCTTACAGTCCGGGACATAATCCACTCAGCCACTGAACAACTCTAGCTCGTGCCAAAAAATCAACAAGAAGCACATGAAATAAATTTTGGTACGCGCTGGAAATGCATCCATATACCTATTGCCCTCTCGCTCAGTCTAATGGTTGCGACACTTCGCTTCTGCTTTGTCTATGCGTTCTTCTTCTTCTGTTCGTTAATTCAAATTGCGCGTGTCGTCGAACACTGTATAAAATTGATCTCCGCCAAATTTTTAATATTAATGCAAATAAAGCGCAATTTTCATTGCGAGTTTTTATAAATATCCGAAAATAAATAAGTTAGACAGATAGAATCAATCTATGACTGCACAGAAATTAATAAATTTGGGGAGTTGCGCAGAACATTTCAAGTCGACTCGTAGGTCACCAAACTTTTACTTTTTAAGAACAACTAGCCCCATTACATTTGCAGTAGCCTCCCCTTGGTGTTCCCTAGTTACTGATTATTTTTGATAATCGGTGGAAAATTCTAGCGGCGATTCTATTTGTGTGCTAGTTTGTGGGGAAGTGGCGAAAAATGTTGTTAGTGCATGCTATATAAATATAATATATGGAAAATTGTTAAGTTTATCGACCCTCAGAAGAACATACTTCGTTGGAACTTTGTAAATAAGTAGTTATGTTGGCTAACAAAACTGGATAAATAAATACGATGTTTTGGCAGTACTTTTTTGGTTAGATAATAAGTTTCATTGCTCCAGCTAGTAAAAAATACTCATAAATACGATAACTGTGAACTTATCTTGTCTTTAATCCTTCTCTTATCGAAACATATCATTAATTCATGTTTGTTTTTAGCACGATTTCATTTATAAAGTTTATCCACATACACCGTAAATTGTAATTGACGTGCATTTATTCGAGTTGTGATTTAAAAATCAAATACATTGAAAAAACACGAAAAGAATTAATGAATTTTGTATTTAACAACTATCTATCGCTGTACATCTAATAAATCACATTTTCCAAAAACTTATTTTTTGTGAAAAAATATACAATGGTTATTGTACAATTTTAATTGGCACTGTTTACATATTTCGAAAAACCATAAAGGTATTCATTCCCCATTTCGAGAGATTTTTTTTGATGGCAAACTTTTTTAAAACAAATTTATATTAAAACAGTCGAACCATACAGTCAAGGTTTGATTGTATAAGGCCATGGACCTTGATAATACTTTAATATGTCAAATATAATTTAAAACAAACTCGTAAGCTACAGTCGAGCGCGCCCGACTTTGGTATACCCGCTACCCACCTGACCAAATTAATTTTTATACCATTGAAAATGGTCAAAAAAGGGTATACTAACTTTGTGCAAATGTATGTAACAGGCAGAAGGAGGCGTGGGAGACACCATAAAGTATATATATTCTTGCTCAGGATCACTAGCAGATCAAGTTTATTTCAAATGTTGGATGCCACGCCCATCGCCCCCGCAAATCACTAATTTAGACTAATTTAAACTCGATTTGTATGCGTCGTAAAAAATATATAGCAGACATATACTAAGCTGACAGTTACTTATTCTCGCAATTTCAATCGGATCGAACCATAAACACAGAAGTTATTCAAGAAAGTATGAGCATAACTCTAAGTGCTTGTGGCAGCTAACACGGGAGGCAGGCAAGCGCGAAGCGCGAGCGCCTTCTGTCGAGAATAATTTGAAAGTATGTTCATATGAATATGTGTATGAATTAAACAAATTAAACTACACCGAAACATAAGTCGACTGTTGCTCTCGTTGAAGTTAAATTGATAACTTTTATGTTTAGTGTATTTTGATCTGCACATCTTCTTGTTTCGAAAGAGCCGATGTTGTGAAACATAGAAATGCATTCAAACGCGAACAACAACTTAAGCACAATGTTTATATACAATGTTAACATGCTATGCTTATATACAATTTGTATACATAATACATACCCTCTAGCCTACTACATATTATTTTTTCAATAACTTCTATATTAATTATCCAATCGCAAAAAAATTTCAGAAATGATTTGGGGTTGATAATTATTGTGTTTACCAAAAATGAACTGTACTGCGTTTAAATTACGACTATCGACTTGTTGATGCTGAATAAGAATATATTTAATTCTGCATGTTACATACATTTTGGGTTGACATAATGTTATAATACCCTTTTACCCTATGGGTAGCGGGTATAAAAACATACTCAATCAAACAGTCGTACGTGAGAACAGAACCCAAGACTACTGGTTTAGTAGTCCGCATGACCACGCTAACCACTCATCCAAAACGCGCACTCTTGCCGTGCTCGGCTACATTGCATTGTATTTGCAAATAAAAATGTACATACAAAGTATCTTGGAATATATTTTAAAATCTTTAATATCTTCGTTATTTACTGCCCAATCTTATTATTATACAATAGTGGGTGTCAAGTCTGTCCCACAATTGTGGTTGTTAACTTTAGGTTGCAATTGTAATGGAGCTTTAAAGTATACGTTTGGTTTTGCTTGTCTCATTGTGAATATTTGGCCGTACTTGGTTTACTCTGCAAGCTTGCGATCTAACAAATAACGGATTGGGTTAGCTTTCGATGAGCTTGGTACAGTAGGAGAGAAGAGAGACAGAGCCTTATGCTTGCAAGAACACCGATCGGGCGTCACTTGTCGCGGTGTGAATTTACTTATGTATATACATATATACATACAAATACATTAGAACATGTGTTTAAATATTGTTAACTAATATAGAAAATAGAAAACTAATTTGCGTTAAATGTTAAATGACCTCATTTATAGAGTTGCATGCCTCCTTCTGCCTTTACGCACATGCATTTTTTAAGCCCCTGGCTTGAAAACACCGCTGTAGTAAATGTGATTATAATATCTCAAAAACTAGCAAACATGAATCTTTAGCTTGTCTGGGTCTGATTCGGACAGCATTAGCTTTCATTTATGTATATATGTTAGATAGCTACAACATGATTAGGATTTCACAATCAGACATACGCAAATGATAGTTCGACTCCCTTTTTTGAATACATACGCTTTTTACGGTCGGGGGTGTTTCTTTCTGTGCGTTGAAAACGTCCAAACAATATTTTTCTTCTGCAAAGGGAATAAAACCCCATAAAAGTATTTTATTTTACCTTCGTAATTAGTTGTGGCACCTTAGTGTACGGGATAGTCAAAATAACAAAGGACGACGTTAGTATACGAAAAATAAAGATTAAATTATGTTAAAATGATAAAATCAGTTAAAAGCACAATGAAAAGAACGCAAGCAGTATGATAAAATATCAATACCAGCAATAAAACATTTGACAAGGAGTGCGCCGGGCGTACATTCTTACTACACCATTGTAAAAATGACATCAATAAAATATTTAAGGCGATAACAAAGCGGAGCAAGCATGAGTGTGGTTCATGTTCATTCTCTGCCACAACCCCTGCTGCGCTCCACAGTTGGCAAAACAAACTCAAGGACCCACTGAATGGAGAACTTCACTTGACTGACGCCGTAGAAAACAAGTTTAACAAGATAAACCGCTAGGAATTGACTAAGTCGACGGCGAGAAGGTTCTGAAAAAGAACAAAATAAAAATTGGGATAAAGGAGTCTGGCATTGACAAGAGTAGTTCTCAATTGCAGTCATGGTTTTTACTCAGCTCGCTTTCACGGGAGTTTGAAGAGCCACATCGAAATTTGAATTCAATCGCAATTGCATTTGCGCCATTTCAGCTTTAGGACTAGTTCCATCATACTTTCTTCCATTCCTTTTCAGCTAGATTGATAACTGGCTTTTATTGTGGATTCTACTTCCACTTTCTCAGTAAAAACGATGCTCGTATTCCTAGGGCATGGACCAGTTATCAACGTCTATTATGAGTTAAAGGGTTTCAAAGTGCCAAAAGGAGAAAAAAGCATCTATTATATAGTAAACCATGTAATTAAAAATTTAAATTTTTGTAGTCTTGATTACTCTTACTTTCAATGTTAGTTTGGAAACTATCCCTATAAAAGTGAAATACCCAATCTTATATCAACATAGTATGATTCTATAATATATTATGGTCAACCCTTAGTAGCCTATTCCATTGAGCAATCAATACCTATGTTTCCGAGAGAATCTCATTACAAAATTTGGTAAATAAGGTAAACAAATTTAACAAAGTTTATATTAGTTTTGTCCAAAAATTTGCAATGCGCAAAAGTAATATATCTCACCCCATAACATACTTACAATAATATAAAATTTAGCTGTATACCGTGTACCCTTATGTTCGTCTGTTGCATCACAAACATACCATACGTAGTATCTCAGAGTTTTAAAACCATTTGAATTTAACTCGGCAAGCATGTTTCTTATTGCTGCACGCTGTAAGTAATATGGAAATGAAACGAGTGGCACCGATAGATTTTTTAGATATTATTCATCATAATTCATCATTTATATTGAATATATTGCTTCCGAACCTAACAAAGGGAAGCTCCGGCTAAGGCTGAGACTAATAATAAGCCGTACCCCGAAAATTATTTTCCGTTCCCTCACAATCGAAACTTTGGTATGGCGAACTTAAGCTTCCTTTGTTGTTTAATCTAGTTCTTACCACCACTTAAAATTTTAATTAAGCCTCTGTCCACAGTTTGTTTTTTTAGCGACCTGAAGCTTGCGGGCTTGGACGAAAAAGCGTAGCGACAAGCAAATGATAAATTACTTTTCTAACTCCCTCGGTACTTGTTGATTTTGTGCAAATTTATTCTAGCTTTAAATGGTTCAGCTTTTAAATTCATTAGGCATCGTGTGCTGGCGAAAGTCAATATCAAAATACCCTTCGCCCCAAGTACCAATCATCTTATAAGTTTATGCTGCTGATGTGGTCCTTGGGAAGTTCAGATGATTTGAGAACAACTAACTGACTATACGATATTACATTGAAATGGGTGCCACAGATTGGTTTACAGCAGAGCGCATTGACTGACTTTATGATAATTGAGATGGAGCAGGAATTTTCCCAATATATTTAATTGATTTTTTAATCAGCTTTTCAGATTCGAATAAAACAGTAGCGAGATTTAACAATAAGCAACTAATGAAATTTTAGCTCACCTTAAGAGGAAGTTTCCTTTCAATATAAAAAATACGACAGCTATAGTACAGTCAGGTGCTGACTGTATAAGGCCATGGATTGTCATAGTATACCGTAAAAGAAGTTCGTAAATAACAGAATAGAACCGCCGCTCGAATTTTCCACCGATTATCAAAAATAATCAGTACCTAGGGAACACCAAGGGAGGCTACTGCAAATGTAATTTTGGTGACCTACTAGTCCACTTGAGATGCTCTGCGCAACTCCAATGTTCCTCAAATTAAATATTTTCAGCAATGTGCATTCATAGATATATTCTATGTTATCTATCTAACTTATTCATTTTCGCAAATTTATAAAAACTCGCAATAAAAGTTTAAAAGTCTATTTGGATTATTATTAAAAATTTCTAGGAGTTACACAGAAGCAGAACGCATGGATAATGCAAAAGCGAATAGACAAGTGTCGTAAGCATTAGTCTGAGCTAGAGGGTAATAAGTATATACATATGTACATATATGTATGTAATTCTATCGCGTGCCAACATTCGTTACATTTGCCTTTACTTGGTTTTTTGGCACGAGGTAAAAGTGCATAATGCGTCTTCTCGCTCTGTCTAATGTATCACGCGCTTTATGTCATATATTTGTGTAAATAAATGTTTGTGTAGATTTACTTCTGAGTATGTCTATATGTAATAAAAAACGGGAAAAAATTACAAATTATATAAAATAATAATTAATAAATATGTAAACACAATATGCAAACCTGCCCACGGGGGAATCGAACCACCATTTCCGACGACCGCGAGAGTTGTTCAGTGGCTGAGTGGACTATGTCCCGGACTGTAGTGCAAATAATGTTGAGCGTGTTCGGGGTTCGATTGGTGCTGCGATCGTCATCTGGAATGTTTTTGTTGTTTTTTTGATTAAAGAACGCATTGTTTACTTCTGGCTCGGGCCTTTTTGATTTATATATAAATAATTATTATTATTTTTAATTATTATAATTTGATTGTCTCTAATATTGCATAATAAATATGAAATCACTTTAATGAAAACCCATTTTATATTGAAATTTAATTTACTATTTTAAAACGTAGGTAGCAGGTATATCACAGAACACCTCACTCCTATTAGTTTATTAGAATAAAAGACATAAATAAAAAGAATGAAAAGTTGCACTTGAGCGTTGAACACACACAAAACGCAGTCTTTTAGAATTGCCGTCCGCCACTTTCCTTTAAATGTCGCACAGTTTCTTTGTGAACCAATGAATTTTTTGTAAAATCCATGGCCTAATGGGAAGATAGATGAGTTGATTAGCGTGGTGCCGACCGTTGCGATTTATTCCCAACATCCAACTAACTACTAGGTGGAGCGAAAAGTAACCTCCTTGGGAGGTTTTTTTATTTTATTAAATTTAACCCCTTTTTAGGTCGATACACTTAATCCAGCAATTGTTCCAATCTCTTAATCCCGTCCGAAAAATAATTTTCCGGAAGGTCTGCAAAATACTCCTCCGCGGTGTCGATAATTTCGAAAAATTCCTCCCGTAAGCTTAATTTTTTATTGATGAGCCATCTTTTGAGGTTTGAAAAGAGATTGTAATCTGAGGCAACCAAATCGGATGAAAAAGGGCGATAGGGAAGTAATTGAAGCCCCAAATAATTTATTTTGGCCAAAGTTTTGTTTCTCGTGTTTTTGGTCTGGAGCCAGTTTCGCGGCACTTATCGGCAGGATAAATATTCCATATGAAAAATATCGTTTAGGATATGGTTTGTGCGCTCAATACTGTTCCTTGTGACATCTGCTAGCTCACAAAATTTTACTTTCCTGTCTGCGAACATCATCTCATGGATTTTTTCGACATTTTCCTCTGTGACCTCATCCGAGGGCCTGCCGATGTGGCCTTGATTGTTAGTGGAGTTGCGGCCACCACGAAACTCTCGAAACCAATATTTGACGGTGTAATCTGACGGAGCATTAGCCCCATAATATTTGTCCAATTTTTCTTTTGTTTCCTTCGCCGTTTTGCCTCTCAAAAAATAATGTTTAATGAGAGAACGAAATCGTTTTTGTATCAGCAGTATCGCAAAGAAATTTGGCGTGCTTTCCTAAATAAGAACGGACTACAAGGCACTATAAACTTTTTTGCAGTAGCAGTGTATTATGGCGGTCAAGGAGGTTACTTTTCACCCCACCTAGTACTAAGTACAAGAACGAAGAATGGTCACAGACAAACAAGGCTCAATTCACTCGTCTTGTGATCCTGATCAGAAAAAGATACGATATGAATAGTTAAAACCGCTTAGTATACCCTTTATTACAATTAAAATGGTCAAAAGTTTTTTCAAATGTGTATGCGTAATTTCAAGTTAGAAGTTTCGCGTACACTAGACTCGTTTTTTTCTATTTATTATTTTAAAGATTTTTGAAGTCAGTATCACATGCAATTAGCTCATTTAATGCCTGCACACAACGCATATGAAATTCCTTCCAGTCGGAAAAGCCATACACATTCATCGACACGCTTACAACACCATTGTAGTATATCATATTTGTACATATACATATGTAGATAGATATGTACACCAGCTTATAATTTGAGTGCATGTAAATAAATGTGTGTAAAGG
Organism: Zaprionus vittiger; assembly: GCA_018904025.1. Classification (NCBI taxonomy): domain Eukaryota; kingdom Metazoa; phylum Arthropoda; class Insecta; order Diptera; family Drosophilidae; genus Zaprionus; species Zaprionus vittiger. The sequence continues at coordinate 161,546 of JAEIFQ010000444.1, read as the reverse complement.
TTGTTTGACGACGGACACTTGACAGCTGGCGCCGAAATCGCATCTATGTATGTACATTCATCTGGTGCTGGATACTGCCGGAGACGTGCCGAAATATTTATTACATTTGCGCCTGTCTACACTTTAGCTTATACATAAGTTGGCGGCAGCAACAAGCAGTGCTACACACTCCGAGCATTAATAACCCTGTGAAAATATAGATACCTGTTTGCTTCTGATTTTTTTACTTGAATTTTGAAATTTAAATGTTTCATGTATTTTCTTGTTTTTTATTTATTTCGGGCTCTGGGCTCACAAAAAACTGACTGCTTCCCTTATTATAAAAAATACTAATATTAAAAAAATCAATTTCATGGTTCTTACTTCCATATATCGTGAAGTAATACATCAGTAATACAAATAATACATCTATCGTTAACATTGTCTTATTTCTCGTTTTCATTAGTTCCATCAAAAAAATCATTTATCAGCTGTATATCAGATTTGTATGATCACTAATGAATAATATTAATTCGTTCTGAATAATATTTATTGCTTAGTGGTATGATTTTTTACTTGATTGGTATTTTCGTATATTTTACTATATTATTATTCTTGCACCTTGCAAGTAACATAATGATATGTAATTTATTGTTTGTAAAAGATTAGTTAATCTTTAAATACAAATGATTCAAAGTCCTGGGAAAATTTCAGTATCCGAGGAGTTAAGATCTGACGATTGAACCTTACAGATGTCGATAAGACAAAAATAATAGGTAATAACAAGTTAAAATTGTTCACTTTGTCACTGTTTAGTGATATAACATACATAAGTAAGAACCATGAAATTGATTTTGTTGTGCTATTAATTTCCATTAGGCAAAATAAGTTGAAAAAATGTGTGACGCCGTACATCGCTACGATGTGTTTAAATGACTTTGCTGCGGCGTGCCAAAAATTATAAAAATCGGAGGAAGCGTGAATGAGGCAAATTGGGCCTAGGCCTGTAATTGTATTAGAGAACGTACTTACTTCGATGCTTAGTGCTTGTAGGTTAGGATTTATAACCATTGACCAATACTTAGTGCGAATGTAAAGTATTTATATAAATTCCTTTTAAGGAACATTTTGGGACTCAATTGAGCCATATCTGTCTGTCTGTCTGGATGAACTCACCGATCTCTGCTGTTATGAAGGCAACAAAATACATGTAAATTTTATTGTTTTCAAAAGTCAATTAAAAAAAACTAGAAGGGACCGGCAAATTCTTTCCCCTAAAATCATGATAAATATAGCACTATCAGTAAAAACAAAATCGATAACGTAGGCAGCTATTTAACCCTTACCAGCTGCAGTTGTGTGTACTTTTCTTTTATATACCCTTTACCCACCTGATCAGTATTTTATATGATACCTTTGTGGGCTAGCCTTCGAAATCAGAATATTTAAAGTCACTTCTTTGATATACTATTATAACTATCCGTTCGCAAATATAGAAATAATTTACGTAGGGATAAACATTCTGTACACTTAAAGTAAATGTTATATCTTTTACATTACATGTTATATCCTACATTTTGATGAATATCGATTAAAGGTGGCGGAAGTCCTACCTCTCATTGTCTCTGAAAATCTTCATTCGAATGGATAGACCGACATGGCTATATCGACTTTGCCGGTAATGCTGATTAAGAATATATGCATATATTTTTTGTGTTCAATATGCCTGCTTATGCTTGTTAGTTACATATATGTATTTCCGGTTGGCACACATTTATCATAAGCTTCTACCCTAGAGATATTGGGTATAAACTGATTTAGAAACTTATGAAAAGTGTAAAAAAGAGAGAGAAATAATATCCGAAACGAACAAAAGTCGGCGAAAGATTATTGGACCTTAAATTTTCAATCTGGATTGGAAATAGCCTTTTAGCATGCCAAAGTGTTTGGCACGGTCGAGACAAAGTGGTGAAACATGTTACATGCCAACGACAGCAACAGAGAAAGTTTGCTTTTTGGAATGTTGCCCGTGCAGATTTAATTAGTTTTTATTACCACAAAAAGCAAATTTTCCACTTATTTTGTAGTGTTGTTTTTTCTGTGTTGCATATGCAATGATACGGAGTTGTCGCACCTGTTTTGCTGTTGCAATTTGTATACCCTTCCAGAGGGTATATTAATTTTGACCAGGAGCTTGCAACTTACCTTAGGAGACATCTAAAGTAAATATATACTCTACCTGAGTCACCAGGAAAGTGTCTAGACATGTCTGCCAGACCGTCCATCTGTCTGTTGCAACGCAAACTAGTCTCTTAGTTTTAGAGCTCGTTTGATGACATTTGGCAGACATGCTTCTTATTGCTGATCGCTGTAATAAAGTCGGAATAAGCCGAAATTCTGCACCATTCTATATATTGTAACTAATATTAAAACGATCGCAGAAGATAAGAACCTGAACTTGGTATACAACTTTTGGCATGCCGAATGTAGCCTTTATTCCTCGTTTTTACTGCTATGCCTATTTTATATTATTATTTATTATTTATGGCTCGCGAACTTTCGTTGTGCTCTGTGCGATTTAGCTTTAAGGTCTTAGCTGTTTCAAAGGACTATCTTTGTTGGTATGCTATCTGCAATTCGTAGCGAATCAGGGGTCTCTTATATCTGATAAAGGAGCGTCACTTATTAAAGCAGAAAGGGAAATGGAATTTCATGCCGCACGACATCTAATATTTGAAATATATAAACTTGATCCCATTTTTGACCATATTCAATTTTATGATTGCCAAATTTTTTGACTTTTTACCCATGGTGCACTGCTGCCAATATGATGGGAAATTTCGACCACTTTTCCGGGTTTTTGGCTGCGGGTTATAAATGTATACGCCGATAAATGCGTCTGACATCTCCAACAAATTTGTAGTGGTTGAACAACGTTTCATGAATCCGTGTTGAAAAGCAGATAGAACGGATCTACAAAAAATACAAATATTCTCGAAGAATTTAGGTATAGTCAACAATTTAGAGATACCTCCATAATTGCTTGCATCAGACTTTCTGCCCTTTTTATTTTAAATAAAGGAAATATGAATGATTTCTTCGAGATAGAAGCAGAAAAGTCAGTTTCTAAGGATAGCGAAGTCCATCCTTTTTTGTGAATGGTAGCTAGCAGCCCTGTTGTGCAGCAATAAGAAGCACTTGAGGCAAGTTTCATTATTATGCATACATACTATAAATACTGAGCTTTAAAACTCACAACAGGCAGACGAAGAAAGGAAGTCACGTACTAAAATGATGTCTCTTAAGATGCTATGCAAGGGTATAATTACACCAGCAATTTGATTTGTATAGATTTCAATAGCGGAGTGGCCAAACTATATCTGCGTGATATAGTAAAACATATTGCCACCAAATCAAGCAGTCTCAGATTTTATAGACCCTGATTACTAGGTTTTCATAACTTGTGGGGTTGGAGACGCGTCCTTGTATGTATGTATGTACACACAATTCCGTTTGGCAGTCAATGAATAGCGGAATAACAAACATGAACTAACTTAGACACTTAATTCACAAATTGCTCAAGTTTCAAAATTTCAACAGGGTCGGTTGGCATGCGGGGTGTATGAAGATAAGACGGCAGTGTTTTTTTGGTATGCAAAACTATTCAAAAACAGAGATTTACGCCATGTGTATGGACACAGTTGGAAAGGAGAAAGGAAGGCGGCTTACAAGTTAGCACGGAGTTACTGGAGAAAGGGAAGGGCTTATTAGTGTGAAAGGGGAACAGATTTGTTTGTACACTTTGTGGGTGTTCGACTTCATTTGACTGCCAGTTAGAAAATCGCAAGAAAGCACACTAGTTTCGATACAAATATTTTTATCAGAAGTTAAAATAAAGTAACAGCAAAAATATATACAAGGCCTGCTTTCCAGCAGATTAAAATAAAAAAAACGGAAAAAAAAGTTGACTCGAAGAAAAAAGACACAAAAAAGGATACTAATTTTTCGATTTGAAGCGAAAGCTCCATGCTCTATCGATGTTTTGAATCTGCCCATTAAAAATATGGAAATATAAAACTTTATTGAAATATTTGTTCCTTAGATATTATATTAAAGTTATTTCAGAAATGCGTTTCATATGGATAAGATGGAAAAATAAAGAGAAAGATCTTTCCGGATCTGACCTGATACATACACTGAAGTAAAATGTTATTTATTTAAAAATAAATACTGTCTTTTCTGTCAATAAAATTATTGCGTTTTATAAAGCCAAAGTTGAATCACAGTCACGTAAAATTATGAAATAACTTTGCGTATATCATTCGTTTGGTCATACTATTAGGCGGTAGTTGTAAGATGTTGCACAACTTCACGCCAATCCCTCAAACTTCCACAGAACCCAAAATGTTATAGCGATAACACTACACTACCTTCAAATTTGTTTTAAATATTTATTTTCTTTAATAAAAATTTTAATTTTTAAGCTCACTGTTCTAAAATGTATGGCGTTATTTTGAAGTGCCATGACCGTCCTGTGTTATAGTTGGCATTATGCTATTCAACTGCCCTAAAGGTTTCTCAGTTGGAACAATAGTTTAAAAAAGGGATGTTTCAGACGAAAAAATTAAATTGCGACCAGTGTGCCACTGCAGCTTTGGTTGTTGTTAGTTTGCTGTTGAGGTTGTTGAAGTTATTTTGCCAATTTTCCTTGGCTTAGTGGAGCTATTAAAAAGCAATTTGTTGAAGTCAAGGCAAGTGTGTGTCAGATTGAGCATATTACCCAAAGTTTGAAAGTGTACAGACTTCCCCGTCCTACGATAGGAGCTAAGCAGCGTACTCTTCTGAATGACAATCTCTGAATAAACGTATTCAATTATACAATAATTAGACGAACACTACAGGAGAACCCAACAATAAGATGTCCTTCTATATTTCCAATTTGCGCAGTTAGTTATACACGGTAGCCATTTGTAAAAGGGTATAATAACTTTGTGCCATTCGTAAATGAGGCAGACTCCACAAACTATAACAATTTGAAAACAGCATCAACACAGTCGATATAGCAATATCCGCCTGTCTGTCTGTCCGTCCGTATGAAAACTTAGATCTCAGAGACTATAAGAGCTAGGACTACCAACAAAATTATGAAATAATGTCTAAATTCTACGCGAAGTTCAAGTTTTTTAAGAATTCCTCCTAATTCCTCCCCGTAAATCAATAAAAAAACGAATTCCTATCGTTATTTTTACGCAAGACAGTTCATTATTAATAAACAAAATAACTACCAACGCTCAAATGATTTTTGAAAAATTTGTTTGCAATCGGGTAACTATGATAGAAATTATTTAAAAAATTTAAAATATTTACTGTGTCAGTATGTGTTATTATTTTATTATTATTCCGATCCTGAATTTAGCTTCAGACTTGAAAAATTATCGTGTAATAGAAAATACCGACAACTAAAGTTTCAAATGTTATTCAAGACAGTAAAGTTGATAAAGATATACCTAACCTAGGAAAACAGGAAATCTGCTGTGAAAAATCATATTGCTAAGAACTGAAAAGAGGAGGCGATCAATTGCTTCAAATCTATTAAGTAAGAATAAAAAGCAAATGAATGCGTTAATAAAGATACTAAAGATGAACCTAAAATAAAGAAAGAAACTCAGCAAATGACTCAAAATGTTTCGAAAAGAGTCTTAAGGAATATTCCTATCAGGCAAGCCTTATTCGATTCGGGCAGGGACATTTGCACCATCAAAACAAAAAGTTGCTATCGTAAATTATATCCAGTAAAATAAATAAGAAATTTAAAAGAGTCCCGAGTTAGGGTGAGTCATCTGGACTACAAATTAAATAGGAAAAATGTCAGTTTTTCTTAAAGAAATGTCAATTCTTGGGATACATTGTCGATAACTCAACAACAAATCCTGCAGATGAAAAAACCAGAGTTAAAATGATAAGAAGGGATTTCAGTGCTATTTGGCCCTTGTGACCAGAAAGATTCCGGAAATTGTAAATAAAAAAAAAAATTTGTAGTCTTCATCAATATATAGTATATTTTGTTGCCATCAAGAAATATAGTTCTTCTGAAGCGCCACTTTTTCTAATCATCGAAACATGCCGGGATCGCCTTCAGTTCAATTTCCGAATTTTTTTTACGTCCTCAGTTGAGTCGAAACCTATTCCACAGAGTGGTAACTTTAGTTTTTAAACAATAAAGTCGCATGGGGCTAAATCCGGTGAATACGGTGGTTGATCGATGGTATTGAATGAGTTTTTGGTCCTAAAATCTTTCACAGCTATAGGTCTTTTTGCAAAAAATTTAGCTTTGTTAGAACAAATCAGGCATTGAAACGTCTCATGCACAAATTATCGGTTAAAATCCAACGAGCTGCTTCACGGCCGATGTCAGGCTTACGTTCTATCTTTTTAACACTCGCATGATGATTTTCGAGCACGATTTCCTTCACTTTTTACACCTATCGACCATTGAAACTGGTCCAAAAAGGGTATACTTATTTTGTGCAAATGTATGTAACAGGCAGAAGGAGGTTTGGGAGACCCCATAAAGTATATATTATATATTCTGACTCAGGATCACTAGCCGAGTCAATTGAGCCATGTCCGTCTGTCTGTGTGGACACACAGATCTCAGCTATTATAAAAGCTAGAGTTGCCAAGTTTTATCTGATTAAGTTTATTTCAAATGTTGCATGCCACGCCCACCGCCGCCACAAATCAATAATTTAATTTTTAAGCGATTTGTAAGCGGCGTATATACGCAGGCGAGAGCGAAGCGCAATCTCTATCTTTCGAGAATAACTTGGAAGCATGCACTTGTATGTATGAATTTAACAAATTAAACTACACCGGAACAAAGGTCGAAGAGTATCCCACTGTCGCGTGCCGCTCGACTGTTGCTCTCGTTTTATGTTATCGTCAGTGGTGGACATCGAAGGACGACCGGAACAGGCATGTCTTCGACCATCCTTAAAGGCTTTGTACCAGTCGTAGACCTGGGTTTTAGAATAGATTCACCATAAGCCTTTTATAACATTTGCAACGATTCCCATTTGGTTCGAAACACAAAATTTGATGCAAACTCTTTGTTCACTTTTTATACCCTTCGACCATTGAAAATGGTCAAAAAAGGGTATACTAACTTTGTGCAAATGTATGTAACAGGCAGAAGGAAGCGTCGGAGACCCCATAAAGTATATATATTCTTGCTCAGGATCACAAGCCGAGTCGATTGAGCCATGTCTGTCTGTCTGTCCGTCTGTCCGTCTGTCTGTGTGAACGCACAGATCTCAGCTATTATAAAAGCTAGAGCTACCAGAAAGACTCTTGTGTACTATAAGCTGATCAAGTTTATTTCAAATGTTAGGTGCCACGCCCACCGCCCCCGCAAATCAATAATTTAATTTTTGAACTCAATTTGTAAGTGCTGTATATAAGATACAACTTTCAGACTTTAACATATACTAAGCTTATTAAAATATCTACGTATTCTCGAAATTTCAATCCGATCGGACAATTAAGACAGAAGTTATTTAAGAAAGTATGTGCATAAAACCAAGTGCTTGTATCAGCTAACAAGGGAGGCGGGCGAGCGCAAAGCGCGAGCGCCATCTGTCGGCAATAATTTAAAAGCATGTGCATTTGTATATGTGTATGAATTTAACAAATTAAACTACACCGGAACATAGGTCGAAGGGTATCCCACTGTCGCGTGCAGCGGCTTTTTTCTATTTTTTACCACTGTAAACAGCTGCTGCCAACAATCTGGTAGACAGATCTCGCATATTTTTAGGCCATGGATTTTAAAAAAATTAATGGTGTATTGTGTTTGTCGGAACGGAAATGTGCGTAACAGGCAGAAGGAGGCATCTCCGACCCCATAAACTATATATATTCTGAATCAGTATCAGTAGCCGAGTATCAGTATCAGATTGAGCCATGTCTATCTGTCCGTCTGTCTGTCTGTATGAACACCTGGATCTCAGAAACTATAAGAGCTAGAGTCATCAAATTTTGCGACAACATACGTATATATTGCAGTGTCTCAAAGTTTTTTTTAACATTTGGACACGCCCCTTCCCGCCTCTGTAAATCAGTAATAACCATTTAAAAACTACAATATTAGCTCAACAACCAAAATTGTATATCTTACATGACAAATACCTTGCCACGGGCGTTATGTTTCATTTAAATCGGACTATTAATAAGTGAGATATAATACGAAATAAACTCACTTTAAACATATAGACTTAAGCAGACCTAATTTACGCAAGCATACCGAAGTTCAAATCTAGCATTTTAAACTTTTTATTTGCATTGTATAGTAACAGAATTGGTTCACAATGCAGCTTTGCCGATAGGCCGAGGAGTGTGGCAATGGCCGAGTGGTTAAAGTGTCGGACGGCAAATAAAATGACTGTGAGAGAGTACGTGTGTTCAACTCCCCCCCGGTTGAGGCGTGTGCGAATTTTCATTTATTAATTAATTATTTATTATTTTATTTTGTTTATTTATTTTATTCTAATAAATTGAAATAAAAAGAAAAGTTACAGTCAAGCGGGCTGTGATATAGCCGCTACAAACAAATTAAATTATTTAATTAAATTTCAATAAAAATAGATTTTCCTTATTTTGTTTTCATACTATATTATGTAATAAAATTATAATAGTTACAAATAATATTAATTATTTATAAATAAAGTTTACTATTTTTATTATATTTAGCACGCATCAAAAAGACGCGAGCCAAAAGTAAACAATGCGTTCTTCAATGCCGTCACTCTTTCCGTATTTTGCCTGTTATGATTTTTCAAGTTCAATATGATTCTTATTGGATATTGTTATTTTGTTTTGCTCTCAATATTTTGCAATTAGAATGCTAGAACATAACAGCGATCATAAGCCTGTGGCGACACAACCTCATCGATATGAGCCCGATCTGGCAGCCCGTCACCATCGTAAGCAGATGATAGTTCCGCGGCGATATTCGCCGTAACACAAAAATAGACGCTAAGTTCGGATAGACGCTAAGTATAGACAACAACTGAATTGTCATGCTTATCATTTACGCATACGAAATCGCGCGCGCGATTTTATTTTTTCAAACATTTTTTGCCTGCGGCGCCCTATTCTTCAACAAAAATATTTTTTTGACAGCACACATATGATATTTTGGCAGCATATTGAGTTATTAAACATCTACGTTGGCGTCAGTCTGCCGACCAACGAGTTATAGTTGCAGGCGCCGAAACTCTCACCCAATATGCAACTCATAAAATAAAACATTATTGTGTCTAAATAACATTTCGTTTCAAATAAATCGCTTGTCGGCCACTGTGCGCATCATTGTGACGTTTTACTCAGAATTGGCCAACAACAAAATACATGTAAATTAAATTATTTTCAAAATTCAATTAAAAAAAAACTAGAAACGACCGCCAAATAATTCTTTCACCTAAAATCATGATAAATATAGCCCTATCAGTAAAAAAATTTAAACAAAATCGGTGACGCATGCAGCTATTTAACCTTTACCCTAATTACATATGTTGCGTACCAAAAGGCTGCCGCCGCCGCCCCTTTTCAATGTTATTGAGCTTTTAAAATATTTTAATGAAAAATAATGAAAAACAAAAAATTTCACATGCCGATCGCGGGTAGCAATCGAACCCCGAACACGGTCAACATTATTGGCCTTACAGTCCGGGACATAATCTACTCAGCCACTGAACAACTCTAGCTCGTTCCAAAAAATCAACAAGAAGCACATGAAATAAATTTTGGTACGCGCTAGAAATGCATACATATACCTACTGCCCTCTCGCTTAGTGTTGGTTGCGACACTTCACTTCTGCTTTGTCTATGCGTTCTTCTTCTTCTGTTCGTTAATTCAAATTGCGCGTGTCGTCGAACACTGTATAAAATTGATCTCCGCCAAATTTTTAATATTAATCCAAATAAAGCGCAATTTTCATTGCGAGTTTTTATAAATATCCGAAAATAAATAAGTTAGACGGATAGAATCTATCTATGACTGCAGATTGCAGAAATGAATAAATTTGGGGAACATTTAAGTTGCGCAGAACATCTCAAGTCGACTCGTAGGTCACCAAACTTTAACTTTTTCAGAACAACTAGCCCCATTACATTTGCAGTAGCCTCCCCTTGGTGTTCCCTAGTTACTGATTATTTTTTATAATCGGTGGAAAATTCGAGCTGCTATTCTATTCTGTTATTTACAAACTTTTTTTATGGTATACTAAGATAATCCATGGCCTTATACAGTCAGCACCTGACTGTAGCGTTTGTATTTTTGGAATAGTAATTACGAACTTAACACAAACTGTTCGACAGACGATTTAAGCCACGTGCTTTTTTTGTTAATGCAGAATTTGCTTAAAAACAAAATTAGACAGGCTCAATTTCCTGGCCATTGAATAGATGTGATTCTAAAAGTTTTACAACATGGGACTAATGAGAATTTATATTTTCCCGTTTAGGAGCTTATCGTTATACCGTCCAGTATGGAGCAATATAATATCAATGGGTCACCGTCAGGGTAATTTCAAAGTACTTAAATTAAATAATAGAATTGATTGAAATGGATTATTAAATATGGCAACTTTGCTATTCACCGAAAACTGAGATCCCTAGCGCATTTTTAAATTGGACGACCATTTATCACTATGCGAAAGACTTATCTGAATAGTGTTTAGTCCGTGTTTCAATAATTCTTGAAGCGGTGGCATCAGGAGTCCCTGCAACAACGTCCAAAGTGGAGCATGCGGTCGGAAAAATTGTGCTTATTGAGGAGTCACATACCCCACAAGCAACATGGCACATCACACGGATTATCGAAACCCAGGAAAGGACAATTTGGTACAAGTGGTTAAGCTAACGAAGGCTGGTTTCAACTTCGGATTCGGATGCGAAAGGTTAAAAAACATATAGAAACATGTATGAACCGATCTTGACCCCCATTATTTTTTGGGGCTTCAAACATTTTGACTTTGAATTCGGGCTTAGAAGGTCAAAATACATGTTAAAACATATATGGCATGCCCAGATCAGGATTCTGTATAATTTGGGGGATGTTCAAAGGTTTTTCAGTTTTTTGAGGTTTTCCCAAAGTCTAGATGTAATGGCGAAATTCTGACCTCGGATTCGGATTCAACGACCCAAAATACATATAACTGCATTCGCCGCATACCCAGATCATGAAACTTCGTGGATCTGTGTAATTATGTACGAGTACGATGTCCCTTATAGAAATTTAGAAATTCTTATGGCAATTAACTAATTTGCATTAGTTGAGCTCATGCTGATGATACATAGTTGAAGGGGGCAAAGGGGTCACCAGAGCCATGCTCTTAGGTAAGGTGATCATAGGTAGGGTGGGCATTCGCGACCACAACAACACCATTGACTTTGCTTTCTTCAATTTGTTCTTTGTGTTCTTTTCTTTCTCTCTGATTATCTAGAGCCGGAATTATACAACCATTATAAATATGATCGGTGCAAATTTAGCCTTCGGTATGGAATTTAATATTTACCTGTATTTGAATTAATAATTAATTAGCTACTATAAAAAACTGTTTATACAAATGTGTTTTTTCTGTGTGTGACTGTCTGTCGGTTTAATGTCTGAATTAATGTCTCAATTAATGTCCAATTTGAATTCAGTCGACTTTAAATAAATAAATAAATTATATTAGCCAGGGGCATTAAATTTAACAGCAATGTTTATACCATCCGTAGAAAATTTGTTTCACCCCAAGTGTCCATTGCTTAATCGGTCATTTCGGATTATTTAGTTAAAATGTTTTGCTTAAATGAGTTCTATGTCCACTTATAATCTAAAAATTGCAATCCGAATAATAAACTCTGGTGATACCATTTTCCATATCTGCGACCATTGCCAAACGTCGAAGTGGACAGCGTGCCGCGTTGCTTGAGTTGTTGCTCGTGTAACCGACTTTCAATCTCGCTTCTCTTGTTTTCTTACTCCAGTTTTACTCACCATGCTGTGCAAACCAAATGTCATTTTAAGTTTCTGGTCCCCGAAAACTATTTAAATATATTTTCATGTTGCATTTCAACTATTCGATAGCAAATTTTGAAAACTTAAATTTTTAAATTTTTTTTTTTTCTATATACTTAAAAGCATTTTAATTAAGGCAATTTTAATCCATAGAATCGCTAAGCCACTCTATTGAGTTTGTATAAGTGTGTGGTAGAAGTGCAGAAAAATCGATGATTGTTAAGGTTTTTTTTATAAAACATCGATGCTTTCGTCAGCAAAATTCGATGCTTATGCATTTGGATTGTCTGCTTGTTAAAAGTCACATGATATAAAGTATGTGCATGTAGTTTTTCTTGTTGTGGATTTTTATTTGAATTCTCACTTTGGCATGATTGGTTACAGTTCCATAGTTATATGTATATGTGTATTTATCGGCATACGTAAGCATCTTTTTATATTCTCTGGTCCTAATATAAATTGTGTCGATTGCTTTGCATTCTTAAATATTCCAATGTTATAAATTTTGCTTTAGTTTATACCCTTGAACCCCATATACTAATTTTGTTCAAGGAAGCCTCTTCGACACCAAAAGTATGTATGTATGTGTATAAACGATATAATCGATTTTATGTTTTATGTTTTACATAGTTTCTTAAAGATTAAATTTAGGTATCGCACTTAATTTCGGTACATAAACTAATTCAGGGCGAAGTAAATTGACAACTGTTTTCATACTTTTATTGTAAATAGTTCTGAATTTGTATTGGAAGTCGCAGTCGACAAATTTATTTTCACAAAGTCGTTTTCGATTCAATTTTAAACAGGTAATACAAAATAATTTGGGTTGGTAAAGTTTAAATAGCGTCGCTCTCTTTCACCTCTCCGTTTAATTATTCATATAGGGTACAGAAAAGATATTCAAAAAGATTGTTAAAAGATTGAACATCTGCGTTGGCAGATGGCGCTCAGATTCTCACCCAATACGCAACTCACAAAATAATACAATTTTTGTCTTTTCGTTTGAAAAAAAACGCTTATTGATCTTAGAAAAAGCCAACAACAAAATACATGCAATTTTATTAGATTTAAAAATTTCAATAATGCTTTTACCTAAATTCATGACTAATCATGTCCTATCAATAAAAATAAATAAATAAAATCGGTGACGTAAGCTGTTATTTTTGCTTTACCATCAGTGTTTATTTATTATACCATTGCAGAGGTTTCACATGTTTCTCACGTGCTTAAAAAGACGTCCCCGATCCTATAATGTGTATATGTATCATACTGTATATTGTGAGTCACCATTAAAAGTAGAATCGAACTACTCATGTCCGTCACTCCGTACGTTCGTCGGTTGCAATTTAAATAAGTCTTTTAGTTTAAGACTTATCTTTATTAAACTTTGCACGCATGCTGCTTATTGCTGCATGCTGTAAATTAGTTGGAACATATTTATATATATTCTGCATCATCATGAACAGTGGAGTCAATTATTCAGTTATATAGTTATCATTATGGAAATTGGTAAATTGTATCGAAAATCTAATCTGAGGATATATCGCCCAACCTAATATTTTCTATTGGAATCAACAGTCGAATATTGCCGGGGTGCCAAAAAAACAGCCATCTCCTTAAAAAAGGCATCTAGAAATAATTTGAGACCAATTTCTTCTAGAGAAGTTCATATTATGTTATTTCTTATATAAGATCCGTACGGAGGAGGTATACGTTTTCGTAGCTTAAAAATGCACAATAATATAATATAATGAAGAATTGCATAATAGAAAGTTTGTATGAAGCTAGTTCTAGTACTAGAAATAGTTTCTGATATATCTTTAATATTTAATTTTCGATCTAATTCACCAATAAGAATATCCGAGATACATTGTTGGCCAAAAATCTATGCTGTAGAGTTACATATAATCGCATTTGCAATACATATTTTACCTTAAGAGACGGAAGAAACATGCTCAAAATACTAAAACAAACTGCGGGCAATAACACATATTGTTACCAGATTTTGTAGACAAACTAACGGACAGACTGACAGGGCTTTATCCATTCGGTTGTTGATGGTGATTAAGAATATATGTACATATTGGGATCGGAGACGCATTCTTTTATCTGTTACATACAATTTTGGTTAGCAAAAAATTGTATTGTAATAACCTTCTACCCTATGGGTAGTGGGAGTAATAAAGAATATGTTATTGAGCACGGACGACCTTACCGAAAGGGAAATAATATTTCGTTTCGCATGATCGCGTCGTGCCGACAATGCAAGTTATATGGGTAACGAGACGTTAATCAGTCGGATATTTATTATAGTTCCTTCGTGCCAAGAAAAAGCCGACATCAGAATCAATGTCCAAAAAGTTGAGCCTCGGTATACATATTGAAAAAGGTCAAAAAAGGGTATACTAACTTTGTGAAAATATTGAAATGCAAACATGAAGCAAGAAGCGTGGCAGAACCTACATAATTGTAGTATTAGAATCACGAGCCGAATCAATAAATCCGTCCAACGCCCGCTGCCCACGGGAATCGGTATCTTAGAATTATTAAGCAAAGTATTCGAATAATCACGAAATTTCCAAAACATATAATACAGATTAATAGGAATGGTTTTTAAAAATTTGACGAATGGTAATTGTCGCGCACGTTCGACTGTTGCCTTCGTTATTTGTTTAAATCTGCAGCATTTGTGTTAATGCTAGTTTGATCGGTTATTCGCGACATTTTGTGCATAAATATGCTTGCAATCACTGAAAACATGATTATTCGCCTATTTATCTTGACGCTGGGAGTGGTTTGTTTTCTGTTTTTCGTAGAAATTAGTAGTACATATGAAAGTTCTATATTTGGCAAGCTCTATCTGCTTACGTATCCTAATTGAGGCAGATTATAACTAGGGTCTTCGATTAGGCAAAAGGAGTATTTATTATAATATATATGTTTATGTGGTGTCTGTTACATGTCCATTTATCTCATATATGTATGTATATATGTTGCTAGTTTCTTAAGCCTTAAAGCTATTGATGTCGTCTTATGTAGATATGTATCTGTCTAACACACAGCTAAGCTGATCCTGAAGTAAACCTCAGCTCGCAGCGTTATCAACAAAGTTGGGAACAGCACAAGCCACGCTATGGCCTGAACGGTGCGACTGGAGTCTCTGTCATCTTCATTGCCGCCATCACCAGCACGGGTTACCGAAGGATTGCCGCTTCCTGTCGCTGCATTCTGCGATTTATCAACGAATGATTTTTGTTCTGATAAACCGATTTCATTCAAATTCGACTGATAACGCGTATCTAAGGTGTAAATTTATGATGAGTTCCGAGCATGCAAAAGAGAGAAAGAGAATTACATAGATTGGCAGTGAAGGGGAGGGTGTCGTGAGTGAATACTATACATATATGATGTGCCAGCGTTTTAACTTACTTTTGTCCTGCCCATAAATCGAGCGCGTCGAGTCTGAGTTCGCAAAAGCTAAAATGTTGTTACTGCCCTCGCCCCAATGCGATTCCGTTGTATAGAGTCCCGAAAATGCGGTCGTAGGAGGGTACGAAACTAAAGATATGATGAAATATCAGACAGTTTTAATTTAATATGTGAAATTAAATGTAACATATTTCAAATAATATCTTTATACCCTTACACCATGCAAATTGGTCAAAAAGGGAATACTAAGTTTGTACAACTATAATTATCAGGCAGAAGGGGGCGTGTTAAACTACATAAAGTATATATATTCTTGCTCAGGATCATTAGCCGAGTCGATTTTATATTTTCAAAAATTTTTTGCCTGCAGCGCTCTTTTTCTAAACACTTTGAATTCTCTTGCTTGCTCAGTTTTCATTACAAATAAATCGGTTTGTGGGGGATACCCTTGGACCTACGTTCCTATGTATGTACAAGTTAACTAAGGTTAACGTCGCTATGTCGGGCGCATGAAATACGACGACGGCATTCTGCAATGTAAGCATTATGCCGGACGTCGTTACGTAGCTGGCAAACTTTGTTTATTTGCATGGCCGCTACGAATATGAAACCGCAACAATGTGTTTCGTTTTCATCTTAGCTCCTTATTTGAATTTCTGTATTCGTAGCTTTAGTTTGATTTCGTGCTCCAACGCCACAGCTCCGCTTGGCTTGTGAAATAAAGAATTAATATAAACTCCTTGTCTTTTATTGTCGCGGCCCCGCCCGACACCCAGACTCGAATAGCCGCGCGCGATTACGCCGGCCCAAAATATATAATTTATACATATACATATGCACATGATTTGAAATTATTCTCGATAGATGGCGCTCGGGCTTCGTGCTCGCCTGCCTCCCTTGTTAGTAGACACAAGCACTTGGTTTTATGCTCATACTTTCTTGAATAATTTTTGTGTTTATTGTCCGATCGGATTGGAATTTAAAAAATAAGTAGATATAACTATCAGCTTAGTATATGTTAAAGTCAGAAAGTTTTATCTTTAACACAACGCTTACAAATTGAGTTCAAAAATTAAATTATTAATTTGCGGGGGCGGTGGGCGTGGCACCCACTATTTGAAAAAAACTTGATCCGTCGGATACAAAAATAGAAATAGAAAAATAGAAACGGCGCTTACAAATCGCCCAAAACTTTGATAAACATAGCTCTATCAGTAAAATAAATTTAAACGAAATCGGTGACGTAGGCGGCTAACCTTTACCGAGGTTCCTTTTCGTAAGCTAACTAAAAGTTCATTAAATACATTATCTCATTTACAATGCAAAAATATGGGTGACTTACTTTTCGAAATCTGGTCACACTTTCATCTTTCAGCTAAAAATTTGTATGGGATATCGGGACTTATCGGATCCTATATCTTCTAAACTAAGCCGAAAACGCAACATTTTTACTTAATATTTATACCCTTCGACAATTGAAATGGTCAAAAAAGGGTATACTAACTTTGTGCAAATGTATGTAACAGGCAGAAGGAGGCGTCGGAGACCCCATAAAGTATATATATTCTTGCTCAGGATCACAAGCCGAGTCGATTGAGCCATGTCTGTCCGTCTGTCTGTGTGAACGCACAGATCTCAGCTATTATAAAAGCTAGAGTTACCAAATTTGGCAGGAAGACTCCTGTATTCTATAAGCTGATCAAGTTTATTTCAAATGTTAGGTGCCACGCCCACCGCCCCCGCAAATCAATAATTTAATTTTTGAACTTAATTTGTAAGCGCTGTATAAAAGATACAACTTTCTGACTTTAACAAATACTAAGCTCATTAAAATATCTACGTATTCTCGAAATTGCAATCCGATCGGACAATAAACACAGAAGTTATTTAAGAAAGTTTGTGCATAAAACCAAGTGCTTGTGTCAGCTAACAAGGGCAGCGGGCGAGCGCGAAGCGCGAGCGCCATCTGTCGGCAATAATATAAAAGCATGCGCATTTGTATATGTGTATATATTTAACAAATTAAACTACACCGGAACATAGGTCGAAGGGTATTTCACTGTCGCGTGCAGCGCGACTGTGGTTTTTTCTATTTTTTCATTTTATCTCGTCGTCTTATAAGAATCAATCTCTAGTTGAGAAGAAAATGGGGTCTCTCGAGAAAGCGCCAGACGAAAAGACGCGAAAGAATAATAATAAAAAAAAATATAAGTTTTACATTTTAAAGGATTCCTTAATATCATTCTTAGTTATTGTCCGGTCTTCTCCAAAACGTCGTGCTAAGATATTTATGATGATGAAGCTGTAATGAAGCTTTCGAATAGTGTGTGTTGATTTACAAAGACAGAAAAGGGGCGTAGCATAATTTTGACCGCTTGCAATTTATACGACCGTTGTTACAAAACTTGGTGACTCTACCTCTTTTAATTTCTCTGAGAATTAGACGTTTCTACATATGGACACGGCTATCGATGCTGATTCAGAATATGTATAGGTTATAGGCTGACAGATGCTTCCTTTTTATATTCTTCGACCATTGAAATCGTCAGAAAATGGTTTACTAACTTCGTTCAAATATATGTATGTATCAGCCAAAGGGAGGCATATACAAGTATATTCTGCTCAGGACCAAAAGCCGAGTCAATTGTGCCTGTGTCTGTGAATCTGTCTCAGATCTCAGCTATTACACCAATTATTACATGAAGATTCCTGAAAACTATGCGCAGATCATTTAAAAGGTCGGGTGCTACGCCCACCGCCCTCGTAAATCAATAATTTTATTTTTTTAGAACATACTTGTCTGATTATATGTATATATATATCTACCTTTCCTCCAACTTTCATTCCGATCGGACAATAAACACATTCAAGTGTGCAATGCTCCAGGATGTGTGCAGTGTCTGCAGATGTTTGTGCGTGTCTGCAGATGTTTGTGCGTGTCTGCAGATGTTTGTGCGTGTCTGCAGATGTTTGTAAGAGTGAAAAGTAATAGGCGGCAGAAGACTGTGTCTTTGGTGTTGTTAGTGTATTTGTAATGGTTATGCGACAAATTACTTTGTTGTAGAAAACGGTTTTTGTTTCTATCGGGCGTGATCGATTGTTGCATTCATTAATTATTTGAAAATGGTTGTGATTTTTCAAATCATATTTCAGAAAATGGCTTGTAATTCATTATTATTATCCAGAACTCCTATTTGCTACAGATATTAATTTAAGTTCGTGGCCACTTTATTTCAAAGGAAAATTACATATTCTATATTATTAGGGTTGCTTCAGATAGAACCAAGCAAATCCAGCACGTTATTTAACTACACTGGCATCGAAGCACAAAAGAATTCGGAAACAGCAAAAACTTGTACACTTATAGAAGCGTCTAAGAAAATTTTAGTTAACGAAAGGTTTGTAGCTGTTGTAATATGAACGTCGATATTTTTTTTGTCTAAGCCCAGAAAAAGTTGTGTGGCGAGAGTTCGAATGCGAATGATTCCACACCTCTAGCATGGCACGTGACTTGATTACAATTTCAACCCGTTTGCCTTACCACACTTCAGGAAGGTTTTTTCCTGCTCTCGTTAGATGTCGAAGAAAATCTGCAGCTGACACTGCACTATGGGTAAAAGTCGGAAAATTTGACGTTTATTAAATGTTTATTGTTAAATTTTGTGATTCCTAAAAAACAAGAAAGTAATTTTAAAAGATTACTGTTTTGCGTACTTTTAAAGACTGTTCGTTGAGTGGTGCTTGCGACGCCTTGATTGAGCAAAAAATTTTAAGCAACTTGCAGCATAAATATTTTCCTAACAATATGAGTATTTTTAGCTAACTCGAGGTCATTATTTCGGTTAGAATTCGCATTGAAGCTTAACATCGAACCGAAAAAATACTGCCAAAACAACAACAATACTTGTCTTTACAATTATAATTAATTTGTTAAGTAAGTATAGAAAATACTAGTGAAAGTATTTAAACTAATTGTAAGTTCATGTTTTTCGATAAATATGTGTTGTAGTTAAATTGATCAATGTGCTTGTCGGTATTTGTAAATGATTACTAGCAAACACCTATGTGTTCTGCGAAATGCTACTTTTGTAAAGCACAAGGTATCAACAAGGTTGATGAAGATTCTGTTCAATAAATATATGTGGAATTAAATTGCATAAATGCCTTTTGCTGGTTGCAAAAATTGCATGTTGCTGGTGTGAAAAAGGCAGCGCTGCTTGAGGTTTTGATCAACCACAAACGTGAACCCGACGCAGTTAAGAGTTATATTTCGCACCTAATAGAGAATATAATATAACTGCCGATCAAATTATTTAAATTTCTAAGACATTAGTTGTTTATGTCAATAAGTTTTCATACAAAAACCTTCATTTAGTCCGATTGTTCCTATGGCAGCTATATGTTATAGTGATTCGATTTTCATAAAATTTTGTATACATATTATTTATACAGGTGTGGTAAATTTTGTTTGAAATAATATGAAAAATAATAAAAATTGATTGTTATAGTATGGCAACTATACGATATATCGGTCCGATCATTAAAAGAATAAAAACCGAAATTACTTTAATTAAATTACTTTAATTAAATTACTTTAATCCAAATAACACAAGCCAAAAAAATAAAGTCTATCTATAAAATTGAAATTTATGCCGAAATTTTGGAGTTTTTACCCATAGTGCACTGGTCAGCACCGTACCAAGCAATTAAGTTATCTCATTTCTAGTTGAGATTTCGTGTGTTCTGGCCTTCTTCGTTTTATTAGCTGACAACTGTCAATTTGTGTTAAGGCCAATGCGGCAGTTTTTCAATTTTTTAATTAGCCGAACGATTTTTTAGTCTTTAGGTGTATCATGGATTCTCGAAGAAAGATACAGTATTGGATACTTGATTTGAAAAGTACGAATTTACAATTTTCGCATAAATAACTGTGTGTACATTGTACATATGTATATTATTGTTTGCTGATGGTCAGAGCAAGTTACACAACCCAACAATGCAATGTAACTTTTAACTAAAGTAAAACAGTTTGACAACAAACGAATACATTTTTCAATTCAAAGCAAAAAAAAAGACAATCCGTTGCTAATCTGTGAGATACGTGTCCTTCCTCAATGCAATAATAAAAAAATACGAACGCTACAGTCAGGTGCTGACTGTATAAGGCCATGGATTATCATAGTATACCGTAAAAAAAGGAGGCTACTGCAAATGTAATGGGTCTAGTTGTTCCTAAACAGTTAAATTTTGGTGACCTACGAGTCGACTAGAGATGTTCTGCGCAACTCCAATGTTCCCCAAATTAATTAATTTCTGCAATCTGCAGTCATAGATAGATTCTATCTGTCTAACTTATTTATTTTCTGATATTTATAAAAACTTGCAATTAAAATTGTACTTTTTTTGAATTATTATTAAAAATTTTGCGGAGATAAATTTTTTACGGTGTTCGAGCGACACGCGCAATTTTAATTAACGAACAGAAAAAGAAGAACACATAGACAATGCAGAAGCGAATAATGAAGTGTCGTAAACACCAGACTGAGCGAGAAGGCAATAGGTATATGTATGCATTTCTA
Source organism: Zaprionus vittiger (assembly GCA_018904025.1). NCBI lineage: Eukaryota > Metazoa > Arthropoda > Insecta > Diptera > Drosophilidae > Zaprionus > Zaprionus vittiger. Next base: position 140,495 of record JAEIFQ010000444.1, on the reverse strand, counting down.
GCGCGTACCAAATTTAATTACATGTGCTTCTTCTTGATTTTTTGTCACGAGCTAAGAATGCATATTGCGTCTTCTCGCTCTGTCTAATGTATTACGCGCATGTGTAAATGCTTTATGTCATATCTAATAAATATGTAATCATTTGTTATGTACAGTGGCTGAGTGGATATATTATATATTATATAAATTAAAAACTCAATAACATTAAAGAGGGGCGGCGGCGGTAGGCGATTTTTAAGTTTTACGCAATATATATATGTATGTAATTAGAACTTAGTTTTCTTTCGTTGGTACACAACAGCAACTCCACATCTAATTGTACATATGTATGTACATACATACATACATGCGTGCAATAATGTAAGTTGAAGTGGGACGCCAATACATACATGTGGAAATGCAGGCATGTATGTATGGGCGTCCCACTCGTACATTCATAATTTTACAAGCGCTTATGATCACTGTTATGTTCTAGCATTCTAATTGCAAAATATTGTGAGTGAGAGCATTGAAGAACGCATTGGTTACTTTTAGCGCGCGTCTTTTTGATGAGTGCTTAAAAAAATAAAAATAGTAAATTTTTTTTATAAATAATTAATATTATTTATAACTATTATAATTTTATTGTCTTTTATATTGCATAATAAATATGAAAACAAAATAATGAAAATTTTTTTATTTTTATTGAAATTTAATTAAATAATTTAATTTGTTTGTAGCGGCTATATCACAGCCCGCTTGACTGTAACTTTTCTGTTAGTTTATTAGAATAAAATAAATAAGCAAAATAAAATAATAAATAATAAAATATATGAAAATTCGCACCCCGCCCTCAAACCGGGAGTTGAACACACATACTCTCTCACAGTCTTTTTAATTTGCCATCCGCCACTCTAACCACTCGGCCATTGCCTCACTTCTAGGCCTATCGGCAAAGCTGCATTGTAAACCAATTCTGTTACCATACAATGCAAATAAAAAGTTTTCTATAAATCGATGTTTGCAAGAAAAATTAAAATCAGTACCACTTCATTCTTTCTTTTCTTAGAAGGAGTGCCAATTTTTAATTAAACAATATTTATTTAAACACTGTATAACAGTGCCAATTTTTTTTTATTTAAACACTATATAACAGTGCCATTTTTTCGCTCGTTCATTCTTCAAATGACCAATCCAACGTTGTAAGTCGCCGAGGTTTAAGTTTAGCGAAAAGATCCACAACTTCATCACTGGAGATTTTCACATCTTTATGTGTGTATCCCAAAGCCAAACCGTTGAGTCGATTTTCTGTTTTTTGAGCGCTGAAAAAGAACGCTCTGCTGTTGCTGAAGTCACTGGTATTGTTGCAAATAATTGAAGCAGTGTCGAAACATTCGGAAAAAACGACCCGTAATTATTTGCCTCTATGCTTTTCAAAGCATCAATCGCTGTTTGTGCTTGTAGAAATGAAGAAGTCCTACAATGCTGGTGCCAAAGGGTTATTTCTGATTTGAGCTCTGTATCATTGCAGCTTATTAAATCTGCTTTGTATACTATTGCAGCATTCACTATTTCCTCAACGGTAACTTTTGTGTGTAGCTTTGGAATCAGTCCATTTTAAGTGGATGAACTCGAACAAAATTCACTACATCAACATACCGCAGACATAGCGTCATTTGAATTATGTGGCTTGCGTTCGTTGTTTCATCACAAATGATGGAACAATATTTCGCTCTTTTAACTTTTTCGACAATCTTGCAGCGAATGACTTGGCCGATAATATCGATAATTTCATTCTGAACTGTTTTGCTAATCAGAGTACAATTTCGCAGTGCCGTTTCCAAATGATGCTTTAAATTTTGTTCTCCAGAACTCAATCGGAATGCTATTAGTGACCGAAAAATACTTTCTTTACCAGAAGAGGCATCTTCTCTTTTTTTTTTCTTGGCTTATGGAAGGCTACGGCCCCCATAGCCCCCCCCTAGATCCACCACTGTTTGTAATGATACATTTGGTCGCGGCCAAATTTAAAAAAATAGAAAAAAAACACAGTCGCGCTGCACGCGACAGTGGGATACCCTTCGACCTATGTTCCGGTGTAGTTTAATTTGTTAAATTCATACACATATACGAATGCGCATGCTTTTAAATTATTGCCGATAGATGGCGCTCGCGCTTTGCGCTCGCCCGCCTCCCTTGTTAGCTGATACAAGCACTTGGTTTTATGCACTTTCTTAAATAACTTCTGTGTTTATTGTCCGATCGGACTGCAATTTTGAGAATACGTAGATATTTTAATGAGCTTAGTATATGTTAAAGTCAGAAAGTTGTAGTTCAAAAATTAAATTATTGATTTGCGGGGGCGGTGGGCGTGGCACCTAATATTTGAAATAAACTTGATCAGTTTATAGTACACAGGAGTCTTCCTGCCAAATTTGGTAACTCTAGCTTTTATAATAGCTGAGATCTATGCGTTCAAACAGACAGACAGACAGACAGACAGACATGGATCAATCCACTCTGCTTGTGATCCTGAGCAAGAATATATATACTTTATGGGGTCTTCCACGCCTCCTTCTGCCTGTTATGGTACATACAATTGCACAAAGTTAGTATACCATTTTTTGACCATTTTCAATTATCGAAGGGTATAAAAACGTTTAACTTTATAAAAAATCGCCAATACAAACCAATCTCCGGTATGTTAGTTATGCCGATATCATTCGATTACCTCCATTTGACTTACCATATAGGCGTATAATGCCATCCGTCTCGCCGCGCGGGTTCTTCGCCACGCACTTATAGATACCATCATCACCACTGCCCACGTTGCTGATCGTCAGCTTCATGTGAGTTTTGTAAGCGGGTACACCAACGCTGGATTCAACTCTGCATTGGGGAAATATATATACCATATATTCATATACATACCTCTGATTAGCTCGGGTTCGAAACTTACTTGTACTTGTGCGAGTCGTGAATAATTGGTCCCTCGCCGCGTGTCCAATAGTTTAGCGAAGTCGGATGCGCCTCCGTAAAACACTCGATGGTCACATTGAAACCTTCAGGAGCGCCGACCAACTGATGAGGTATGAGTAACATAGGTGGAACTGTGGGTTATTTGCCAAAAAAAAGTATAATGTAATATATGAATTTAAAAAAAATCAACAATCAAATAAATTCACTCAAGCGTGCTGGCATATCCTAACTTTAACAAACCGTAGCCAACACACCAGCAGTTTCGTACACCCAATTCTGAACAAAGATTGCACTAGTGAGGTCTCCCACCCCTTCTTATGCCTGTTACATAGATTTGCACAAAGTTCGACCCATTTTTTCCAAATCTGCCAGCTATATCCTAAAGCTTTTTAGGAAGAAACAGTTAGACATATTGATTTACTGCTGTTAAAGAACACGTAAACAATATTTTATATTCTGTACCGAAAAATTAGATTTTCTTTTAAGTGTTTGTAAAATAATGCATACGAAAAAAAAAATAACACTCCCTGCCTCATTCCTTTCTAAATTATCAACCAAGTTTGATTTTTACTTCATTGTACATAATGGTTACAGCATCACGATGTTTAGCCGGATCGGCTATAGAATTTAGCCGTAAATCGATATTTATTACCAACCAAATAATTTCGGATAATTCTGTTTCGATCGACTAATAAACATAGAAGAGATTAAAGAAATTAACTGAGGTGGCGCAAAGCTTTTGCTAACGGTGCCGCAAAGTATGCAGCACAAATTATTGTACACATAGAAGTTATTTACGAATTAATCTGGGTTGCGTGTTAATTACTGTCATGGACAATCGCAAGCCGACTCTATTTAGCCGAGTCCTCTCAGTCCGCCTGGTTAAATGCAGAAATCTTAACTACCACAATTTGGAAATTTTGTGTGTGTTTTCAATGATTCAAAATTGGTCTAACGGGTGCACTTATTTGAAGCTGTCGTCTCTTGTTGGATTAAGTATTGCTTATAGCAGGGCCGGCTGTTCCATGTCCCAGAGGAAATTTTAGCAGGAAAGTGTGCGGGGCATTTCTGGTTAAGAGACAAAAAGTGACTCCCAAATTCATTTATTAAATACGTTTTGGGCTCTGGCTAATTAGCTTATGTGGAAAAGGGCAGTGAAGCTCTGTTTCGACTCTCTCTAAATGTGCACTCACCTCACTTAACCCGTTGACAAGTTAATTAAATTGCGCATTTTTTCACACTTAAATCCGGCGGCACTTAATGGTCTTTTGATTACGGATATGGTAAAAGGAACACCAAATGCTACAAAAGTAATGGTAAGCTTACTCACAGACTTGACAAAGCTTTTCATAAACATTACAATAATTTGTGTCCAAGCTGATTAAAATTTTAATTGGTAAGGAGCAAGAAAGATTTCGAAGAAGAGAAATGGGGAAGAAAACAAAGAGATGCTGTGGGAGTCGCACAAGAGAAGCACGTAACCGTGAAAACCCTTCAAGTTTTTTTGCCGCAGCTTAATTCTCAGTTCATTTAGGGAATAAATCAACAAAAGGTAGATGCCACGCGGAATGACAGACCACAGAGGCCGCCATTGTGCGCAGTCAGCACTTTTTGTACTCACTCTAATGATGATAACATCATCAGCCTTGGGATCAGGATCAGGCTTACACAGAAACGTTCATTAGTGTTTGCGGGTAAAAAGCAAATATCTGCGAGGCCTATTTAATATTTTAATTAAAAAGGCTCGCCATACTGCGTTTGAAGAAAGCAACTTGTAGAGGTGCTTTTTTCTCCGATTTTCGACAAGGCATTGGACACAAACGCCCAACAGATGCGCCCACAGCATTAACAGGCAGCGAGAAACCAAGCGAACTGCTGAATAATGCTATTCATAAGATTTTTCAGGAGCTGTACTTGTGAAAGAAAAATAGTTTCTCTCCCAGTTTTTTCTTGTGAAACTTTATGTGTACGCAAAGCAAAGGCGCAACCTTGCATACTTCTGACGTCTTGGCTTTCAATTTAAATGAAAATCAGTTGCATAAGAAATTATTCTTAAGTTGTGGCCCGACTTACATTTCCATAAATCAAAGCTACGACCTCAACCATAGCCAGAAACCGCAAAGCCAATGCCAGAAGAATATTGTCGAAATGACTTCAATGCATGTATAAATTGAACTCCAAATTTTGTTGGTCAGAAGAAGGGAGAGATAAACTTAAAAAAAGTTACTGCAATGAATTAAAAAGATTGTTTGTTTCTAGAGAAATAAAAATGTTGTTATACATGTTGAATTTGGTAAAGAATAAGATATCTAAATTTTGGATTAACTCGGTAGAATTAGTGATAAGGTAAAAAGGTTAAATAAAAACTGGTTTCCAAAGTTAAAATTGAGTTCGCCCAAATCAAAGATACCCTTCGAATACCATAAAAAAACAAGTTTCTACTTTTTTGGCCAGGGATTTTAAAAAAATGCATGGTCTATTGTGTTTGTCGGAACGGAAATGTGCGTATAAGGAGGCAGAAGGAGGCATCTCCGACCCCATAAACTATATATTTTCTGAATCAGTAACATCAGACGAGTCGATTGAACCATGTCTGTCTGTCTGTATGAACACCTAGATCTCAGAAACTATAAGAGCTAAAGCAATCAAATTTGGTGACAACATTCTTGTATATCCGGGTGTCTCAAAGTTTTTTTTTTAAATTTGGACATGCCTCTCCTTTCCGCCTATGTAAATCAGTAAATGCTATTTGAAAGCTACAATATTAACTCAACAACCAAAGTTGTATATCTTACATGACAAATACCACGGGTGTTATGTGAAAATTTCATTTGAATCGGACTATATATAAGTGAGATATGATTCGAATTAAACCAGTGGCGGATCTAGGGGGGGGGGGGCGGGCGCTATGGTGTCTGTAGCCCCCCCCATAAGCTAAGGAAAAAACCAGTAAGAAAAGCAACAGTCGCGCTGCACGCGACAGTGGGATACCCTTCGACCTACGTTCCTATGTATGTACACATATACATATGCACATGATTTAAAATTATTCTCGATAGATGGCGCTCGCGCTTTGCGCTCGCCTGCCTCCCTTGTTAGTAGACACAAGCACTTGGTTTTATGCTCATACTTTCTTGAATAACTTTTGTGTTTAATGTCCGATCGGATTGCAATTTAGTGAATAAGTAGATATAACTATCAGCTAAGTACATGTTAAGGTCAGAAAGTTTTATCTTTAATACAACGCTTACAAATTGAGTTCAAAAATTAAATTATTGATTTGCAAGGGCGGTGGGCGTGGCATCCAATATTTGAAATAAACTTTATCTGCGCCGAGTATATAGGAACCTTCATTCCAAATTTGGTGTCTCTAACGTTTTTAACAGCTGAGATCTGTGTGTTCATCTGGTCAGACGGACATCCGGCCAGACAGACGGACATGTCTCAATCGACTCGGCTAATGATCCTGAGCTAGAATATATATTATTTATGGGGTCTCTGATTTTCATTTTTCTTGCAAACATCGATTTATAGAAAACTTCCAAGCCCCCCCTCATGGCAAATCCTAGATCCGCCACTGAATTAAACTAATTTTGAACATATATACTTAAGCAGACCTAATTTACGCAAGCATACCGAAGTTCAAATCTAGCATCAGACACACAGCATTTTAATAAACTTTTTATTTGCATTGTATGGTAACAGAACTAAGGAGTGAGGCAATGGCTGAGTGGTTAGAGTGACGGACGACAATTTTAAAAGACTTTTAGAGCGAGTGTGTGCGTTCGATTCTCATTCTCAGGGTGAAAATTTTCATTTCGTTTATTTACTTTGTTGTTTATTTATTTTATTCGAATAATAATAAACTAAAAGAAAAGTTACAGGCAAGCGGGATGTGATATAGCCGCCACATACAAATTAAATAATTTTATTAAATTAAAAAAAAAATAGTTTTTCATTACTCTGTTTTCATATTTATTATCCAATATGAAAGACAATAAAATTATAATAGTTATAAATAATATAAATTGTTTACATATAAAGTTTACTATTTTTATTTTATTTAGCACGCTTTAAAAAGTCGCGAGCCAAAAGTAAACAATGCGTTCTTCAATGCCGTCACTCTTTCCGTATTTTGTCTGTTATGACTTTGCAAGTTCAATATGATTCTTATTGGATGTTGTTATTTTGTTTTGCTCAATATTTTGCAATAAGTATGCTAGAACATAACAGCGACCATAAGCCCTTGTAAAGTTAGCCCGTGTGTTTACATGTTTATTAATTATTATTTTATAAATTTGGAATTTTTTCCTTTCCCTTTTTTATTACATGTACTCAGAAGTAAATGTTTATAAACAATTATTTTTACAAATATACATAGATATGACATAAAGCATTTGCACATGCGGATGAGACATTAGACCACTAAGGAATGAACATTGTTTGCTTAGTGATAAGACAGAGCGAGAAGACGCAATATGCATTCTTAGCTCAGTCTAATACTTACGACACTTGTCTATTCGATTCTGCATTGTCTATGCGTTCTTCATCTTCTGTTCATTAATTCAAGTTGCGCGTGTCGTTCGAACACCGTATAAATTTAACTCCGCCAAATGTTTAATATTATTCCAAATAAAGCTCAATTTTCATTCCGAAAATAAATAAGTTAGACAGATAGAATCTATCTATGACTGCAGATTGCAGAAATTGGGAACATTTAAGTTGCGCAGAACATCTCAAGTCGACTCGTAGGTCACCAAAATTTAACTTTTAAGAACAACTAGCCCCATTACATTTGCAGTAGCCTCCCCTGGGTGTTCCCTAGGTACTGATTATTTTTGATAATCGGTTGAAAATTCGAGCCGCGATTCTATTCTGTTATTTACAAACTTTTTTTACAGTATACTATGTTAATCCAAGGCCTTAAACAGTCAGCACCTGACTGTAGAGTTCGCCTGGTTTACTTCTCAACAGCACACTTAGGGGTCAACATAAACTTATAAATATTGTTGTTGACATTGAGTTAATATTACCACAAAGAAGGGATTCTACAACAAAAACACAAAATTAAATTATTAGCCATGGATTAAAACAATTGCATAGTCTATTGTGTTCCTCGGAATGAATGTAACAAATAGAAGAAGACGTCGCAACCCTATAACTATATCGTATGTTATATTAAGAATCAGAAATTGTATACCCTTGCAGAGGGTACATTAATATTGGGCAGGAGTTTGCAACGCACCTTAGGATACATCTCCGACCCCATAAAGTAAATATCCCAGTCGTTCTGGGGGTGTCGATAAGCCATACATAAACTACTTATTCGACTACTCCCTACATGGGTAGTTACCCTATTCACCCTTTAGTAAACGAACACCGAGCCACTAAGTGTCAATCGAATTTTAACGCCTACTTTTCGGCGCTTTCTCGTGTAAGTTTAGCAATATTTAAACAACCTACCCGACTACTCCCTACAGGGGTAGTTACCCTATTCACCCTAGGGTAAGTGAACGCAGAACCACTAAGTATCAACGAAGTTGAACGCCTACTTTTAGTCGCTTTTTTCGTGTTCAATTTCTCACTATATTTTCGATAATGTTCATTATACCCTTCGACCATTGAAAATGGTCAAAAAAGGGTATTCTAACTTTGTGCAAATGTATGTAACAGGCAGAAGGAGGCATGGGAAACCCCACAAAGTATATATATTCTTGCTCAGGATCACTAGCCGAGTCGATTGAACCATGTCTGTCTGTCTGTCCGGATGTCCGGATGTAGAGACACCAAATTTGGCATGAAGGTTTCTGTGTACCAGGCGCAGATGAAGTTTATTTCAAATGTTGGGTGCCACGCCCACCGCCCCCGCAAATCAATAATTTAATTTTTTAACTCAATTTGTAAGCGTTGTATTAAAGATAAAACTTTCTGACTTTAACATATACTAAGCTGATAGTTATATCTACTTATTCTCTAAATTGCGATCGGACAATAAACACAAAAGTAAAGCAAGAAAGTATGAGCATAAAACCAAGTGCTTGTGTCTACTAACAAGGGAGGCAGGCGAGCGCGAAGCGCGAGTGGCATCTATCGAGAGTAATTTCAAATCATGTGCATATGTATATGAGTACATACATAGGAACGTAGGTCGAAGGGTATCCCACTGTCGCGTGTCGAGCGACTGTTGCTTTTCTTACTGGTTTTTGTGTTAGTTGGCTTTGACAATTACAAAAACAATTGTCATGCTGAAATTGTTTTGCTTTGTTAATGATAACATATTTTACACAAATGTTCAGAATTCATCGGTATTGCCAATTGGAATTCATTTTGGCTAATATAATCTGAAGAACTGTGATGAATATCTTAGTCAATTAATAGGCGAATTGAAAAAAAAACCATAAGCTGGAAATGAAACCGACGAAAAGTTTATCAAAATGGAACTTAGAGCCAAAGATTGTGATAACCCAGCCAGAGCCAACAAAACTGAAAGTGGGAAGTTATAAACAGACGATGACTTCAAAAATATAAAATATGGATAATCCGGCTGTTTCGAACGACAGACGTTCTGTCTGGCAGCGCCATCTGCCGGCAGTTTATAACTTCTTGCTGAATTTTTAAATAAAAAACACAATATTTAATATATAAATCATTATTTAAATGCATTTTATCTATGGGTACTCTTCCCACCCACCTATTCATGGGTATATAGATACATAGGTACTCTAGTCATGGGTACTCTTTTCACCTACCATTCAGGGGTAACTTCTTACGTACTCTTTTTGTAGGTACTTCTTTCACCAGCCCATTTATGGGTACCTACATAAGTACTCTAATCAGGGGTAGTCAATTCTAGTAGCTACATAAGTACTCCAATCATGGGTACCCTATTCTCTACTTACTGCTAAACGATGTGGTGGCGATTGACCCTATTGGCGGACATTTCATACAAAAAACGAAATGATAAAATACATTGCTTAGGGTGTGTAAAGTAAGTAGGGGTATTCCCTTAGTAAGTACTTATTTCACTAGCTACGAACCAGTAATATGGGGATGTTATAAATCAGCATCACCAGCGAAGTCCATCTAGCAATGTCTGTCTGTCTGTCCGTCCGTCTGTTTGTCTGTTGCAATGCAAACTAGTCTCAGAGTTTTAGAGCTATCTTTATGAAACTTGTCAGAACGTGCCGGATTGCACAGATATATAGTATAGCTGTCATACAAACTATCGGCCGATTTTTGTTATTAGTCAAGATATTTACTATTGGGTGATCGAAAAGAAATCAGTGAACTTACATACAATTTTTTGACAATTTTTTTGAACGGCTATGACTCTGTTATTTCATTGTATCTTTTGTCTACTTTACTTTATTATTTCCTTAAAGGAAAAATGCAGCTCAGATTGCTAAAAAGTTATGTGATGTGTATGGTGACAAAGCCTTAAAAGAAACACAGTGTCAAAGTTGGTTTGTCAAATTCCGTTCGAGAGGTATTTCACTCAAAGACAAGCCACGCCAAACAAACAAATGTAAACCAAAATACGCGCGCTGATAACTGACAAAAGATAGAATGCAATAAGCCGATCAAAAAAATGTTTCAAAAAATTTTATGCAAAATCACCGGTTTCTTTTCGGTTAACACAATATATCGGACTTTCCCTATGTTCAGGCACCAGCATGAACATGTGTCAATACTGCACTGAACTGCACGGCACTGTACCGCTGTACATTGCTAGTGCTAGCAGGTACAGGATGTTGTCCCATGCAGCGATCCCTTATCTACGTTTTACAACAGGGACTAAACATTTTACGACTTCACGTACACACATGTTTACGATAAGAGAAGGGATCGCAACTATCTTGTATTTGTGTTAAATAATAATTATCCCACGCTGCGTCTTTCAAGTGCAGCATATATAAATAGAGATAAGTAAAATAACCACCACCGCGGTTCTTACAACACCGCATTAGATTTTAAGAATTAGTTCTGAATAAACTCACGAAGGGTAGAGACGTACAATCTTTTACCAAGAGTCAAAAAATAACTCACACAAGTGTTTAGAATTGTCTCTTTCTTAACATTTTTGGTCCTTCGAGCCGTCCGCGGGTGTATCAAGTAAAAATCTAGTGAAAATTCTGTTTTGTTTTCTTTTGTATTCTTGGCTAACATCAACAAGTTGTGAGTCGAGGCACAGCTAGATCAACCAGGCGATCAAACAAAAAATACCTCCATCGGTTAGCCAAGTTAATCCAAAAGTTAAAATAAAAAAAAATCAGAATGATGTCCGAACAAACGTTGGCACTGCTAAAAAAGCAAGCTGAAGTGCGACAACAAATCCAGGAGCAACTAGCGGAGAGAGGAAACTCATCGATCGTGAGGGAATTAAGCGCCAAATTCAAGGGCATCCACACGGCGCTGCTAAGGATTGGGCCTGTTGATCATCAATACTTCAACGAGAAGATTTATGAGTCCACAATGGCTGAAGTCCGTAGTTACTTGGAGTCGGACATGAAGGTTGAAGAAGCTACGATAAGCGAAGAACCGTTTCATCTAGAGGAAACTGGACAAAGGGAAGTGCTGGATACCAGGCCAAGTACCTCTAAAGGATTAGGGGCAAGAGCAAGTGTACCACGTAGCACCCCTATCCCAGGTCCCTTGGTAGAGACCACGGACAACCTAAGTAAGATGTTAACGCGGCACATGGCCGAAGTCAAAGCCGACATTAATCGAAGCGATGTGATTATATTGCAAAACCATAAGTACAAATTAAACTTTCTATGGTCAAAATTGCAAGTATCACTCAACAAAGAGGCAGATTATGAAAATAATGCCTTTGATATGTCGAAGCTAGTAGAAATGGATTGCGATGTCAATGTGTTATCTGACCTACTCGATAGGAAAATACACGACGTACGCAGTAGAGAGGACGACAGGCCAGAACTTCCGAAAACGACTCTGCCTGAATTTAGCGGAGATCCAAAGGAGTGGCACACGTTCTATGAGAATTTCTCACTAATAATCCATTCGAGGGAAGATATCAGCGATATTAAAAAGCTGAACTACCTACGGACTTACCTCACGGGAGAAGCGAGATCAGTCGTTGGACACCTATTAGTTGGGTCCTCGGCCAATTACAATTTGGCATGGGAGCTGATATGCAAGCGCTATGCAAATAAGCGCAAAATATTTGCCGATCGCTTCAACCAGCTGATGGACTTGGAACTGCTGAAGAATCATAATGAAGGCAGTATCCGCATGTTCCTGGATACAGCGAGGGAAAACATATGCATCATAAAAGAGCAAATCGGCCAAGATTTTGATGTATTATTCGCCCAAATATTAATTCGACGTTACTCTACAGAGGTCTTACAACTATACGAACAACACGTAAAGAAGGCCAGAGAGATTCAGTCTCTGCAAGATGTGCTGGGTTTTATTGAGCAGCTACATATATCAATAGACTCAATGCAGAATAATGCCCCCTATAAAGAAGGCAAAAGGACAATCAATAAGAAATGTCGGTTTTGCCAAAAAGAGGGGCATGAGATAGGTAAATGCTTGAAATTTAAAGCGGAGCCTATTGGAAAGCGTAGAGAGTTTGTAAACAAAAACTCGCTTTGCTACAAATGCTTAGGAGCACACAGTATAAAAGATTGCAAAAAGACCTGGACATGCGATCGGTGCCCTAAAGCACATCATAACTGGCTTCACGACGATGGAGCCAAGAATCAGGTCGTAACTAGCAATTGCCTTAAACAGAATAAGGGGCAAGATACGTTACTGGCCACAGCTCTTGTTCTAGTAAAAAACAAAACTGGAAATTATGAGCAGTTGAGAGCCCTTATTGATGGAGGCTCACAAAAAACTCTAATATCAGAGGAAGCAGTACAACTTCTGAAACTTCGGAGGACGAAAAGCAATATAGAAGTCCAGGGGATTTCAGAAGGCGTCGACGTTGTAAAAAGTAGTGTGCGACTGGCAATAAAACCAAGGTTTGCAAGTCGTTTTGAAGCAGCAACGCAAGCCTTAGTGCACCCAAAGCTGCGAAGAGCTCTACCAAGCAAACAAATAAATATTAACATTGCCAAGGACTGGAAGGGTTGCGAGCTAGCAGATCCACACTTCAACGAGCCTAGCAGGATCGATCTTATAATAGGTGTTGACCTGCTGCCGTCGATCATGACGGGGAAGATTAAAAAAGTCAAACAGATCTTGGGACAGAAAACGAACCTTGGATGGATAATCTCTGGGAATATATCCAGAGAGTGAGAAGAAGACCTAGAGTGTGAAGAACACTTCCAGAAAACCACTACGTGGAATAACGAAGGTCGGCTTGTGGTTTCCATACCATTTCGCAAAGAATGTGAACTCGGAGACTCTAGGAAACAAGCCATGGCTAGACTCCTTCAAATGGAGAAACGTTTCAAGAGGAGTCCACAGATCTTCAGCGATTATAGTGCCTTTATGGAAGAGTACGTAAGACTGGGGCACATGGAACCGGTCAACACAAGTGGTAAAGGAAAATACTACTTGCCACATCAGGCAGTCATTAGACCGAACAGTCTAACTACCAAACTTAGGGTAGTGTTTGACGCCTCCGCAAAAACCTCCAATGGATTAAGCCTCAACGATGTGATGCTTGTCGGTCCTAGAATACAAAAGGACATTTTTGATATCTTGCTAAAATGGCGACAATGGCAATACGTGATGACAGCTGACATCGAGAAAATGTATCGCCAAATTAAAATAGCCAAAGAAGACCAAGAATATCAGTATATCCTCTGGAGAGATAATCCCAAAGCAGAAGTCAAAGAATTTAAGCTGACTACAATAACATATGGAACTTCAGCAGCACCATTTTTAGCCGTCAGATGTCTTCAAGAGTTGGCAAACCGATACTGCAAAGACAATCATAGATTGCTGACGACCCTAAGAGAAGACTTCTACATGGATGATCTTATTACTGGTGGGGACTCCATCGATGACTGCGTCAAAATACAAGTCGAACTCCGAAGCATTATGGAGAAGGCTGGCTTGCACCTGCGCAAATGGGTCTCCAACGACGATCGAATCATCGCTGGAATTCAAGGTGGCGACTCGACTGAGAAGATTATCATCCAGGAGGACGAGTCAATTAAGACTCTAGGCTTGCAATGGGACCCCAAAAAGGATGTCTTTTCCTTTATGGTCGATTGCCCAAAACTAACACGCATTACGAAACGTTTAGTTCTTTCGCAATTGGCAAGGATTTTCGACCCACTCGGATGGCTTACACCAGTGACTCTGCAAGGGAAATGCTATATTCAGGAGCTATGGAAATTGCCGCTTGCATGGGACACTGAGTTGGACCCTAATCTTGCACGGATCTGGCAAGAATATGCTAGCGAGCTACCAAGTCTGGGAAATATAAGCATACCTCGTTGGTCTGGAAGTTCTGCTGCGGACGACATAGAAATGCATGGTTTTTGCGATGCCTCTGAAAAGGCATATGCAGCAGTGGTGTATGCAAAAATTGGAGCTAAGATTACATTGCTGGCTGCCAAAAGCAAGGTAAATCCAATAAAAAATAAAAAAACCATCCCCAAATTGGAACTTTGCGCCGCTCATCTCCTGAGTAAGCTACTATGTAGAATACAAGACATAGTGGGAGATCGAATCAAATCGCAAGCATGGAGTGACTCTCAGATTACTCTGGCTTGGATTCAGAATAAACGCAGCAAAGACAAATTCGTCAAAACCCGAGTTGACGATATAAATAAAAAACTGCCAAACGTAGAATGGAACTACGTGCGATCAGAAGAGAACCCAGCAGACGTGGCTTCAAGGGGAATATCTCCAAAGCAATTGGCAGCATGTGACATCTGGTGGAAAGGACCACACTGGTTGGCAAAACCACCGAGTCAATGGATTCAGCCCGAGCTACCGGAACTCATTGCTGTTACAACAATAACAGAAGAGGAAAGCAGCCTTACACCGCTATTATGGAAGTATTCGTCGGTAGACAAGCTTAATAGCGTAATGGCGTTTGTATTACGATTTATAGCTAAACTACGAGGAAGAGCACCTCAGTCAACCTACCTTTCCGTTGAAGAATTCAAGAAGGCCAAAACAGCCGTTGTCAAGTTACAGCAACAGCTAGATTTTGGTCGAGAAATTCTGTTGCTTCAAAAGAAAAGACCGCTTGAAGCAAGAAGTAAACTGCAGGCGCTCAACCCCTTTTTGGACGGAGATGGGGTTCTAAGAGTAGGTGGTCGGCTTCAAAACTCATTGCTGCCTTACGACACAAAACATCCAGTTATACTTGGAAAATCACACTTCTCATGGCTTCTAATAAGTAAAGCACATAAAGAAACCCTACATGGCGGATTGAAGCTAATGCGGAGCCACGTTCAAGGTGAATTCTGGATTTTCGGACTGCGAAACCAATTAAAAAAGTATCTTCAAGAATGTGTTACTTGCATAAGATACAAAAAAGATGTGGCAAATCAGCTTATGGGGAACTTGCCAGTGCATCGAGTAACAGGAGAACATCCATTCCAAAATACTGGTATCGACTACGCTGGACCCTTTCAAATCAGATGTTCGAACGGAAGAGGTCAAAAGACTTTCAAAGGATATATATGCCTCTTTGTTTGTATGGCAACGAAGGCAATTCATTTGGAAGCAGTCGGCGATCTTTCAACAGAACGATTTCTGGAAGCGTTACGGCGATTTTTCGCAAGACGCGGGAAAAGCGAACACCTGTACTCGGACAACGGCACTAACTTCGTAGGAGCAGCCAGAATATTGGACAAGGAGCTTGTATCCGCGCTTAGGAACAACAATCATCTGGCGCCAGTTCTCGTAAAGGAAGGCATCCACTGGCACTTTATCCCGCCGGCAAGCCCCCATATGGGAGGATTGTGGGAAGCTGGTGTCAAGTCGGTGAAACACCATCTCAGGCGTGTCATCGGCGAAAACAGCTTCACCTTCGAGGAGTTCACAACACTCCTTTGTCAAATCGAGGCAGTGTTAAACTCCTGGCCTTTGGTGAATCTTAATAATGACGACCATGGAGAGGAGATATTGACGCCAGGACACTTCATCGTGGGAAGACCACTTATTGGAGCTCCAGAACACTTTGATGAAAATCAAAGAGTTGGATCCCTGGATAGATGGCGACATTTGCAGCGCATCAGAGGGGAATTCTGGAGAAAGTGGAAGGATGATTACCTGGTGTCTCTTCAACAGAGGACAAAATGGCGTCAGGATAGGCCAAACCCGAAAGAAGGACAATTAGCCTTCATTAAAAATGAAAACACGCCTCCAGCCAGATGGCCAATGGGGCGAATCGTGAAGACTACCAAGGGACAGGATAATAAAGTCCGAGTAGTCACCATGAAGACCAACAATGGCGAAGTTAAAAGGCCATTACATAAGGTCTGTCTGCTGCCATCGAATGGAGGGGAACAATACAGCGAGAAAACGCAAGATCCTGTCCACCAGCCAACCGATGAAAAGAGGCAGCTGAGAAATAAAGCGAAATTGACACCAAAAAATGCGATCGTGAACCTCCTGCTGATTCTTCAAGTAGCGAGCACCACTGCAACGCCTGCAACCAATGTAAGCAGGCTAAATATCCAAAATTTAGAAGAGAAAACTTCGATAATGATGGATAAAATTAAGAAAGTTGAAGTCGTATCGTCAAGTTGGCAGCTATTATTCTACTACGATATGCAAGCTTACTTTACTTTCCTTCAACAAGCCGATGATTTCCTGGACACAACTACCTCAATATGTGGGAAATTGGGAGGATTCACCGATTACTGCTCATCAGTTTGCAGTACCATGAAGGCTAAAGTAGACAGCATACAGGACAGAAATAAGATAATAACCCAATCATCAAAAAGGAAAAGAAGGTTCATTATGTTCTTCGACATCGGCACAGCAGAGAGACTAAAAGAGAATATGGAGAAAATTATCAAAAATGAGAAGCAATTGACTGAATATATGGACAGCCAAGCCTCCATTATTAATGCAACTTCCGATCTGGTGCGAATAACTACAGAGGAAGTGAACAAAAACTTCGAACGCGTTACAAGCGAAATGAACAAAATACAAAACACGCTTAAGGATCATTTTTATGTGTACTCCGAAGCGACTAAGTTCTTCATGCTGCTAAACCAAGTGAGGAACTGGGTTGACGAAGCGGAAAAACTACAATCCGCAGCCATCGCCCTTGTAACGGACGTTAACCTCGGAAAGGTACATCCCGCCCTGATTGACCCAAAAAAGATGGTAGCCGAACTGGATAAAATTCAAAATAAATTGAAGAGGGATCAGCTCTTACCCGGCGGAAGGTCCCCTAGCAGGGTACAATTAGCATACAAGCTAATGAAAGCTCAAGCAATATTTAAGGACAACGTACTTCTGGTCGATGCACGGCTACCTATTTACGTCAATCAACATGCGAGTCTATTCAAGGTCATCCCAATACCACTTAAAATCAAGGACAGGAAATGGATTCCGAAGATCAAAACAGAATCCCTTATCTACAGCACCGAACTTAACGCTTATCACCCGATGACTGAGGGAGAAGTTAATCGCTGTCAACAGGAAAACGAGAATACGTGGTTATGCGAAGGAAGCTGGGCCTGGAAGGATGCGGACGATCATAGCTGTGAGATATCGCCGATCAAGCCGAACAATAAGCAGTCCTGCGAAATGGATGAGTTTACCGAGGACCTGTACTACAAAAGGCTTAATGGAAGAAACCGCTGGCTGATTAAAACTTTCAAAAACATATCAGCCCATATGGCATGCGGAGACAACCATGAAGTAGTCAAATTGCCAAGCCTAGGAATAATCAACGTACCTGCCGGATGTACTGCTCGGATAGCTGACATCACAATTATCTCTCACTTCGACTGACACTGTAACCTTCTCACCCCATATTCTAAAGGTGCTAGATGATGGCGAAACTTGGGTACCAACACCCATTCACCACGTCGTGGTAAATAATTCAATTGAATTGTATCACGTACGAAGGAGCCTGAAAGAGCTGGAAGGCAAGAGGGTACGCATCGAGGATCTGGTTTTTCATACCGTGAACGGACACATATCGCTTGGCCTGGTGACTATCTTGATAGCTGGAATTTTGGTATATTACAAGAGAAAAAGGGACCAGAGACGAGAACTAATGGCTGTCGTGTTTCCTGGCCCCCCGCAGAATGTTCAGGCACCAGCATGAACATGTGTCAATACTGCACTGAACTGCACGGCACTGTACCGCTGTACATTGCTAGTGCTAGCAGGTACAGGATGTTGTCCCATGCAGCGATCCCTTATCTACGTTTTACAACAGGGACTAAACATTTTACGACTTCACGTACACACATGTTTACGATAAGAGAAGGGATCGCAACTATCTTGTATTTGTGTTAAATAATAATTATCCCACGCTGCGTCTTTCAAGTGCAGCATATATAAATAGAGATAAGTAAAATAACCACCACCGCGGTTCTTACAACACCGCATTAGATTTTAAGAATTAGTTCTGAATAAACTCACGAAGGGTAGAGACGTACAATCTTTTACCAAGAGTCAAAAAATAACTCACACAAGTGTTTAGAATTGTCTCTTTCTTAACACCCTATATATATGTATGTAAATATAATACGCCCGAAAATCGGATCACTAAACCATATAGCTGCCATAGGAACGAATGATGGTTTTTGTATAAAGATCAGTTTTGATTTTAGAAATACACATTACCATTTAATTTTGGAGCATTATATATAACTAATATTGGAACGATCTGAGGAGATAAGAATCCGAACGAAGCTTTTCTTCCTCGTTTTTAATTAAGCCAGACCCCTTCACGCATCCGTAAATAAATAAAAAGTATTTTAAGTATTGCACATCAGCCTTTTGTTTGTACACTCATGACGGACGTCTGTGAAAAATGTCATTAATATCTACTTAAAAACATTCAAGTCCGGAGTCAAACATATTTTATATACCCTTCGACCATTTAAAATGTGGAATACCAACTTTATGCAAATGTATGTAACAGGCATAAGGAGGCGTAGTAGATCCCAAATATTTATATATATTCGCAAATCCCAAATATCTCAAATATTTACTGGAAGGTTACTGAATACCAGGAGCTGATCATGTTTATTTTAAATTTCGGATGCCACTTGGAGCAATTTTTGCCATTATTAAAGAAACTATACTATACTATCTGCATAAATCTTCAAAATTGTAATCTAATCGGACTATAATAGAAGTTATTATATAAACCTTGATCGCTTGGATTTTGTATACAAACGAGCAAGCCGTGACGTCATTGAAATGGTTGTGTAAGGAAGAAAAGGAAAGAGAATACGAGCGCACATACATATGTGTTTGGCCAATGAAATGGTATATGTATATACACGTATTCATATACAGACGTATGCATGCGAAGGCTTACGTTACGTTATTTCTATTAGAGCGTTGAATGCAGTACTCCTTACGTTTAAACATAGGTCGAAGGGTATCCCACTGTCGCATGCCGCTCGACTTTTTATTGGCTGAGTGGATATCTTGCTTGACTACAAATCCAGTAGTACAACATTTGCGCATAGTATAAAGGAATCTTGAATCCAAAATTGGTTACTCCAGAATTTATAAAGCTAATATCTGTGTGTTCACAGGGGTTTTTATCGATTTACGGGGGCGGAAAGGAGCGCCCTCTCTCATTCAATCTCTGCACAATCAGTTCACTGCCATCATCTTCTTTATAATTTGCCACTACACAATTCCACAAATATTTCTTCAGCAATGTTACTTGCAATCAACTTGCTCACCAGGTGTTTCAGAGGTAATCAGAGACCATCTCGCCATTCGCACGCCGAAACGAGGCTTCATTAACGGATAATTTGTAAGTTGTTTACATTCCTAGCCAATGGCTTACTGCAATTGTCCAGAAACTGACAGACAAGACTGTTATTCACTGTCCACTGACTACAGGGGCAGACACGACTGCCAAACTATTTGGTCGCTAGAAAAGCGGAATGCCAAGCTAAATTATTGTTGACTCAAGTTTTTTTTCAGCAACCAGACTGCCACACCAAAAAACTTTTTTTAGATCCAGTATTGGCGCCAATCAACTGTAATTTAACACGGGTGGGAGGAGTAAGTGTGCTCACCCGAAGACAAGTACTTTTCTGATATTTTAACACCTTTCCAAAAGGGTACATCCGATTTATCCACAGGATTCTAGCCGCTACAGTCACTATTAACAAAAACGAGAGCAACAGTCGAGCGGCACGCGACAGTGGGATACCGTTCGACCCATGTTCCGGTGTGTTTAATTTGTTAAATTCATACATATATACATATGAACATGCTTTAAAATTGTTCCCGACAGATGGCGCTCGCCCGCCGCCCTTGTTAGCTGACACAAGCACATGGCTTTCTGCTCAAGCACATGGCGGTGGGCGTGGCATCTAACGTTTGAAATAAATTTAACCTGCGCCTGGTACACAGTAACCTTCATGCCAAATTTGCTGTCTCTAGCTTTTATAGTAGCTGAGATCTGTGTGCTCATCTGGTCATCCGGATATCCGGACAGACAGACAGACATGACTTAATCGACTCGGCTAGTGATCCTGATCAAGAATATATATATATGTATATATATATATAATTTATGGGGCATCCCACGCCTCCTTCTGCCTGTTACATATATTTGCACAAAGTTAGTTTACCCTTTTTTGCCCATCTTCAATGGTCGAAGGGTATAAAAGATACTTCTATTTTTAGCGAATTTTGTTTTGCATACTTAAGGGTGCCGTTTGGGAATCAGTAGCTCTTTAAATTATTATTATTATCCGATCGAAACCAAATTTCAGGAATCACTGGGTTTTCATTGTGTTCACCAAAAAATAAACTGCAAAAAATTACGCTTGAAATTCGGTTTTTATCGATTTACGGGGCGGAAGGAGGCGTGCCCAAATTCTAAAATAAGCTTAATCTACTTGCAATAATAACACATATTGACACCAAATTTGTTACCTATTATAGTCTCTGGGACTCCGATATATATATCGACTCGGCTGTTGATGCTGATTAAGAATATATGGTATATAGTTTGTGGGGCCTGCCACGCTTCTTTCTGCCTTTTACGTATTGTTAGGCTTAAAGTTATTCTACCCTTTTACAATGGAAGGTAAAGTCGTGCTCCAGACAATAAAGTACCCTTCGCTTATCTATGAACATACATACATATGTATGTACATGAAGTCACGTGCGTAATAATTAAACCTCAACAATTTGCGATTTTTGAAACTGTGGAAAACGAGAATTTAAAGGTTAATAAGTAGCTTTGGCGTCTTAAATTGTGTATAACATTTTTATTGAGGATTTGAATTATGGACTCCCAAGAAAATAAAGTTGTTTTAAATTTTTGCAAATGCTGGTATTCAGAAAAATTAAATGCCATCAAAGGACTAAGTCCATTTTTAATTTTCTGATGTTTTAGCGAATCTGAGTTGATCTCTACAGGCGCATCAGAGCTTTAAGGCTGTTGAGCCGCGGCGACAAATCGTATAAGGAGAAGACATTATACCAATGTCGAGAATCTGGATTGCATACCAAATTAGCTGCTTATGTTTCAAGACAGGAGTCGACAGCAAGCGGTGAGCGCTGCACAGGGAATCCGTTTTTACAAGTGGCGCAGGTTAAAGGTCGTTCGCAGCATATGTTGTCCTTGTGTCCTGCTGCAGCACTAAGCAAACAAATCGGTATGCAGTCACAACTGTAAGAAACAAACTCGACCACACACACACACAATCACTGCAATACATACGCACATACCCCAACACCGGAAACAGTAGCTGAATTTGTTGCTTCCTGTTTGTTAAGCAAGGCACGCCACAATAAACATACAAACACAAAAGAGAAATGAAACAAGAGGTAGGGATACGAAAGGGGATGAGAAGTTGTATGGCTGTGCCGGGTAAACGACATGTGCAAGCTGTCACAGTTGTTTTAACAAATTGTTTGGGGAGGTCTGTATACTTTTTCTATGGAAAACATGAATTGGGAATTTGTTTCTATTGCTTGTCGAACAAATTGTTGGCTGAAATTTAAAAATCGGAAATTCTACGTATAAAATTATATTTCTATTTAAAGTGTACACAAAGAATTCCAATGGGACTTTGCGTTAAAGTAAAAAATGTCATTAAAAAAGTATTGTTTGGCGGGAATTTCGATAAAAAGTAATAGTACAATAGAACAAACTTATTTTTTTTATCAAAAAATTTAGAAACCAAAAATATAACACATTTTTATACTGCACTTTATAATTCCAAAATAAATTTACTTGCTTGGTGCAATGCTCATCGCTGCTACAACTTAACAATCCAATTTTTAATTAGAATAATCAAAATTGCAAACTAAATGGACAAAACGCAGTAGTTACCGAAATCAACCATATCGTGTAGCTGCCTTAGAATCTATAGGCCGATTTGAAAGAGGCTTAATGCTTGCGTAACAGATTTATCATGCAAGAATTTAGTTGACCAAGTTTTTTAGCGGTCGCGACTAGATTTTTACGTCATGGATTTAAAAAAATTGATGGTCCATTGTGTTTGTCGGACGAGGAATGTGCATAACAGGCAGAAAGATGCATCTCCGACCCTATAAAGTATATATATGTTCTTTATCACAGAGTCGATTGAGCCATGTCTGTCTGTTCGCCTGTCTATATGAGCGCCTGTTTCTCTGAAACTAAAAAAGTTACAGCCACCAAATTTTAAAAAAAAACCTTGAATTCGTTGCAAGCAGTTAAATTTATTTTTAAAATGTAACCGTTTAAGTCAGTCAAATTACAGATGCTTAGCTCCCACAGTTGTATTTACATGACTCTATTGTGAATGATTTGTGAAAATTTCATTAAGGTCGGACAGTAAATAAAATATGAAATATAAAATATGAATAAATAAATAACGAAGATATTAGTGATTAGTTATGAAGATTTCCCCCTTAGCATCTAATTAAACACACTCAAATTCATTGCCAAACATTTTTTTATCCAATAGTTTTTTTACAGAGTCAAAATGAAATTTAGCCGAGCTAGGCAATTATGCGGCATTGACTGAGTGGTTTGCGTGGTGGACTACTAAGCAAGTAGTGTTGGGTTTAGTTCCTACTCACGACGCGGCGCGACGGTTTGTGGAATTAATTTTCTTTGTTATACCCTTCGACCATTGAAATGGTCAATGATCAAGTTTATTTTCAAATATTGCGTGCCACGTCCACTGCCCCCCAAATCAATTATTACATTTTTAAGGTCAATTGTTTAGCAATGAATAAAATACAACTTTTTGAGTTTCATATTTACTAAGTTAATTGAAATATCTTCGTATTCTCCAAATTTCAATCCGATCGAACAACAAGCACAAGTTATTTAAGTAAGTATTTGTGTCAGCTAACAAGGGAAACAGATATATATATATATTTGCATAAATTAAACAAATTAAACAATACCGAAACATAGGTTGAAGGGTATCCTACTGTCGATTGCACTCGTTGAAAATTCGTTTTTAACATGCGTTGATTGAGAATGTTTTTTTTATTCTGTAGTACACATATATATTGTATATAGTGAAAATATGGCCTTGTGCAGTCAAAGCCTGAGTGGTTTAAATAAAAATTTGAAATTTAATAAAATTGCCGGTATTTTGTTGTTGTCTTTTTGTGCAAGGCTCCAGTATGCCTGCAACATTTTGTGATCGCTCGTTTGATTTATTTGTTCATAAATGTTTTGCCTTCGGCTCTCTACTTCTCTCCACAAAAGTATTCCTTGGGTCCCACAATGAATGAATATCTGTGTTGGCTCTAGTCTGCCGATCAACAATTTTACGTTGTTGGCGCCGAAATATAACGCAATATGCAAATAAATTTTAAATATAATATGTCGCTAGGACAATATGAACATCATAGCGACGCAATAGCCGTACTTTTGACTGACGACTTGAAGGAAAATCATAGGTACCTATATCAAATATTCGGTTGAAGCAAATCATGATGTTATTTTGTTGGTTTTGTTCCTTTTCAAGAACTTGTGATTCACTTAAAGTATCACCTTGTCATCAAACTTCTGCAAGATCATAGAATGCTTAAATTTTAGATAATTTAAAAAGCAGTGTAAACGGACTTTATCAAACTTAATAATTTGATACGAACTCACTTTAGTCTTTTTGAGAAAAAATCAAAGATTGTTTTTAATTTTAATTAATTTTAGTTAGGTTATGAAGTTAGGTTAAGAATTTTAATTATTATATTTGCTGTAGAAATATACCTTCTAAACGACAAGCAATTGACAAATCTCTACCTAATCCACGGGATATAAGAGCATATACATAATTGTAGCAGCACAGTCAGACGAGCATCGAGGATTCAGGCTGGAAAAGCCGAGACCCGATTGTTTGAATTATCTGCACAACGAGAAAAGAGTTTCGAATCTGATCGAATTCTTACTACTCGGGTCAGTTCATTTGAGAAACCTGAACAACGCAAAACCAGGCTGCAAAATTATAGAATAAGCACCATTCGATCAAGTCGAATACGGCATGTTGATATTCGTGTATAACAGTAATTATGATTATCTGTCTTCATCCAAACGTCGTTATTTGAATCATGGATTAAATTTGAAGATTCTTATTGTAGCGCCCTCAAATTTAAAAACGAAACGCAAACCATGTGCTTCGGTAAGGGAAAAGTCTAGAATTACATTAACCACCCGAACCGCTATCAACGTTGTTATCAGGTCAAGTCATTTTGTAGAAACGAAAACATAAAACCCGATCGATACTATGGTGAATAGAAGCGAAGATATCTCGTATCCAACTTAATTCTCGAATTCGCTCGATTTACCAGGCGTGCTTACATTATAAAATTGGCCTACCCATATTTTTCCTTTGAAACTTTGCAACGAAACCAGACTGTCAGTCAAGAAAATGATGAACAAAGCTATGGAGGGAACAATTTGGACTGGAAAATATCGTACAATAGTTTTTTTCACGTATTCCAATAAGCCCAATAGATATGTATGTATGTCATCCGAATTCAAACGTGTACAGTTCCTGGGGCGAGTCGCTTCTGGAATGTTGCTGAATCGTTGGTTTAAATTTGAAAAATCCATGCTTCTAACGTAGCCATACAATATGTGGCCTGCTCACGTGTTGGAAAACCTTCAGATTCATTTGTATTCCCGCTAGATTGAAAGATAAAGAACATTGTGTATCCGAAAGCACTCTAATGAAATGGTTAAAGGAGTACCGAAGCACGGGCTAGCATTGAGTGAATTGAAATCTCTATTCTCTCTATTCTATAAAAAAAAAGGTTTCTGTTTGCACAGGGCAGTAAATACAAATATAGCCAGGGGTTGGGTCAACCGCGAAGCTGGCGATAGTATTGTTTATATTAAATCACTTGATTAAAATGACTTTTTATACCCTTATACCATTAAAAATGGTTAAAAAAGTGTATACTAACTTTAAGAAATGTATGTAACACGCAAAAGGTGGCGTGGGAGACCCCATTGAGTATTTATATTCTCGCTCACGATCACTAGCCGAGTCGATTGCGCCATGTCTGTCTGTCTGTCCGTCCCTGCGTCTGTCTGTTTGAACGTCAATATAGAGAATCAAAATTCGGCATGCGATTTTATGTAAACTGTCCGCAAATTAAGTTTATGTCTGATTTGGACCAATACTTAGCTAACTATAATATCTACATATAGTCAGAGTTTCAATCCGATCGAACAATAAATACAGAAGTTTTTGCATAAACCTTGATCGCTTGGATTTTGAATGCAAAAGAGCAAGCCGTGACATCATTCTATGCTCGTGTAGGGAAGAAAGGGAAAGAAAATGGGAGCGCGATAGGCTGACATTACATGTTAATGCTTACGTAACGTTATTTCCACTAAAGTAAAGTATCGTACAATTAAGAATTCTACGTTTAAACATAGGTCAAAGGGTGTTCTAGTGTGCGCTCGACTGTTGCTCGTTAATGTTGAATTTGGTGATTATTTTTAACATACGTTTAGCTGGATAAAAGATTTAACAACAGCTGTGTTGTTTTTGAGCGAAAGCTTGAGCGCATAGAACAACTGAGTCAGTTAAACTCAGCCGAAGAGAGCAAATGAGCAAGCTTCCAAAAACGAGCATTCAACAAAAGTGCACAAGTGAACAAACTAAGCAAGCCGATTTAAAACCAAGTAGGAAAATCAAGTGTACATGTTCACTAAAGTGAGCAGTTGTGCAACTCTAGTGTCAACGCGCATATCTCAGCTATTATATAATAAAAGAGAACGAAGGCTTACTTCGGCATACCGAAGGTTCAATACCCTTGCAGGTTTTTATATCCTCCGATCGACTCTATGCTAGTATAATTGTGCAGAATATAATGTCTAATCTTGTTTGGCACTGATATGTGAAGATGTTTCTAAAATCGAAACTGCTCTTCATACAAAAACCTGAATTTCGGCCGATAATTCCTATAGCATCTTTATTTTATAGTCGTCCGATTTATTTGAAGTTTTTTATGCATTTTATACGAGTATACACCATATATGAAAAAAGTGCGAAGTGGGAAATTTGGTTGCAATATCATGACAAATAACAAAAATCGGCCGATAGTTTGTATGGCAGCTACACGATATATCATTTCGATCCGGCTCGTTCTGTCTTATATACAGCATGCAGCAATAAGAAGAATGTGTACCAATTTTTATCAAGATAGTTTTCCAACTGAGAGACTAGTTTGCGTTGCAACAGACGGACCCACGGATACAGGGAGAGATGGACCGGGCTAAATTGACTCCCCCTGGTGTTACTGATTCAGAATATATATATATATATATACTTTATTGGGTCCCAGATGGATCCTAAGGTGCGTTGTAAAATCCTGGAAAAAAATTAATATACCCTCTGCAAGGGTATAACTATAGAGACACCAATCTGGCATTAGGGTTTCAGTATTTCCTGGATGCAACTATGTTTAAAACAAGCACGAAAGCTACAGTCGAGCGCGCCCGACTGTAATTTACTCGCTACCTACCTGACCAAATCGATTTTTTAATTTAAAATATAACTTTTATGTTTAGCGTATTTTGATCTGCAAAATTTCTTTTTGCGAAAGAGCCGATGTTGTGATACATTGAAATGCAACCGATAGCGAAAAACAACTTAAACACAATGTTGATATGATATGCCTTTATACAATTTGTATACATTTCAGAATTTCGGACAGACGGACTTGGCTAAATCGACTCGGATGTTGATGCTTCGGTACTTCATAAGCTGCCTGCGCTTGCTGGTATGCTTCAGCGCGTACGTGTCTACATATTTTGATAA
This sequence comes from Zaprionus vittiger, assembly GCA_018904025.1. Lineage (NCBI taxonomy): Eukaryota > Metazoa > Arthropoda > Insecta > Diptera > Drosophilidae > Zaprionus > Zaprionus vittiger. The sequence continues at coordinate 113,148 of JAEIFQ010000444.1, read as the reverse complement.
CAGTTTTTCCAAATAGGGCGTATGGTATTTTGCGGACGGGCGTGCTCCACTGTAACGTCCCTTTGGTGTTTATTAAAAATGTTGACAAAGAGTTTAAGTACCAACTTTTTGCAAATGCACGTAACAGGAGGAGTAATGACTTAACTAATTTGTATTTACATACATATGTATGTATGTGTTATACATTTTTGTTGTCGGCTTCAAATTCGAATGCGATTTGCCCCATGATAAATTATACCAGCTCTCCCTCATTGTATGTTCGGATATGTATAGTTCAGTATAGACTGTGACTTAAACGTAAATTGTGTCATGTGCGTACGAACAATAAGGGAATCGCGAACATACTTCGGGTGCCGACGAGACCACCACGAGGTATAATATTAGATTATTGGGTTGACCGAAAAGAAACCGGTGAGTTTGCATACAATTTTTTGACAATTTTGAACGGCTTATGACTCTGTTATTATACCCTTCGACCATTGAAACTGGTCCAAAAAGGGTATACTTACTTTGTGCAAATGTATGTAACAGGCAGAAGGAGGCGTGGCAGACCCCATAAAGTATATATATTCTTGCTCAGGATCACAAGCGGAGTCGATTGAGCCATGTCTGTCTGTCTGGATGTCCGGATGACCAGATGAACATACAGATCTCAGCTATTATAAGAGCTAGAGTTACCAAATTTGGCATGAACATTTCTGTGTAGCCGGCGCAGATCAAGTTTATTTCAAATAATGGATGCCACGCCTACCGCCCCGCAAATTAATAATTTAATATTTGAACTCAATTTATAATAATCCGATCGGACAATAAACACAGAAGTTATTTATGAAAGTATGATCATAAATCCAAGTGCTTGTGTCAGCTAACAAGAGAGGCGGGTGAGCGCGAAGCGCGAGCGCCATCTGTCGAGAATAATTTCAAAGTATGTGCATATGTATATGTCTACATACATAGGAACATAGGTCGAAGGGTATCCCACTGTCGCGTGTCGCGCGACTGTTGCTTTTCTTACTGGTTACATTCTATCTTTTGTCAGTTATCAGCTGGCACTTTTAGCTTGCTTTAGAAAAAAAGCGCGCGTAATTTTCGTCATATTTTACTTTATTTCCGTAAAGGAAAAATGCAGCTCAGATTGCTAAAAAGTGACGTTATCAAGGCTTTAATCGGATCGGATCGTCATGAAACTGAGCGTGAGATTGGAGAGAAGTTAAATATACCACAATCAACCATACATGATCATATGATCACCGGTTTCTTTGTGGTCAACCCAATATCATGCACGTTGACAGATCGTAACTAAAAAATGTTCTTCCGACTATTTATAGGACGAAGCCTTATACAAATGTACTCATTACATTTCATTGGGAGAAATTGCATGCATTCACTTACACACAAAACTTGACTATGAATCAGCCTCAATGCATGAATTGGAATCAATCGATGGAAGAAATAACATTTGACCATTTTCAGTCATATGTATGTATTTATATAAGGGCATAAAGCCTTCGGCATGCCAAAGTATTATTTTGTATATTGTTGTTTTTGCGCATCAATCAAGCGCTTCGGCTTTCTTTTTATGTCCACTCTGCACACGTGTAATTTGTATTGCTTTCTTTTGCGGTTGTCCGAGTATCCAATACAGTCCTCGTTTGGTGTAGTCGTATTGGATAGAGGGAATTGTTACCCTGTAGCCTGAGGTTTTGTGAGCTGCCGACCAAATGTCGTGCAAAAAAAAAAAATAGATTTATGCTTGCGGCAATTTTAAGTAACAGAAAACGAGCAAATTTTTTGTAGCAACCCCTTCTATTTCCTTTCATTTCTCCACCTGTCGTCACACCCTTCGATTGTAGCATGACTGCTGCCTGATGACTGCCTGCTGACATGAGAGCATAAGGGCAGCGTGATGTAACTGGCGCTTGTAATAAATCTAAAAAAGAACCACACAGTGATTTACAGTTTTTTTCATGTTTAGTTCCTCCGTGATTAAGCCAACTGTAGCTGCAGCCACAAGTGATGCCGGATTGCAATAACCAGGGCACAGTGCAGTTAGTGCTGACAAAAATGGAGTGCTTTTTGAAGAATGATTGGAATAAAATAGAACGGTTTCGGGTTACAAGACAAAGACATTTTTAACATTACTGTTCACTGATTCTTTCTATGCCATGAATAGCAACACGGACTCTGGCTTATTGAGACATACAAATACATAGATATGTTACCCCTTTAGACCCTCCTATTTTGATTAAATTTATATCCACCAAGCCCAACTCTAAGCTTTGTCAACAAAAATAAGTCACTTAAAGCTATGCCTGAAGAAGGTTTCGGATGAAACCGATGTGTAATCGACTAAACGAAAACACTTTTCGACAGAAGTGAGTTATTTATACATCTTCTGATATAATCTATATATTTTGACTATTTAAGATAGAATAGTTAGTTAGTATTGGTTCAAATCATAAAGTTTCACCTTTTATACGTCGCTTCACATCCAAAATTTAAAGTTTCTGAGCTAATATATATATATATGTATATATAAAGTGACAAGGCATTGTCACCGCGAGATCAACACTGATGGCATGATGAGGGCATGATGACCTAAAACGCTTTCCACTCGTCTCTACAAACATGTATTTTCGGATAGAACATCTGGTAGGTTTCTTCAGGTGGCACCGACTGTGCATTGTGAAAGGGGTCTTAAATGTGCGAGAAAGTGGGCGATGACATCCTACCGTCCTTCACGATCACAGTATTCTCTACTACGAGCAGTTTATCTCTTGTTCCAAACCCAGAACTAGCTGGATACAGGTCTGTAGAGACTCTTTACCACTGGCATCGCCGCTTCGAAAGCATAAGAAGTCAAAGCTGGGAGCTAGTCCGGAGGGGACATCTTCCGACCTTCCAAAACCTCGGGAGGAGCACACACCGTCGCAGCCCAACCCATTTGGCTCGCAACGACCAAACTGAAACGGCCCTCACGCCTCGAATTTATCCAAGGACATGACCGACGATGAGGACCTTGGGAGATCTGTCTCGAAGTGAAGTGAGGCCCAAATGAACATCCACAAAGCTGTTGCGCCTCGGTTGTTGAGTCTCAGTCAGTCTCTACATTGTCGGATATAACTAAATTCTTTGACAATATCATAAATTCTTACTTGCATGAATTTTGTAGAACCGTCATATTTCTTTTTCAACGTTGTTCAACCTTAACAAATTTGTTAGAGCAGACATGTTGTGTTTCTTCAAACTGTAGTCATTTACATTGATTTCATTAAAGTATTTGACTCAGTATATCATTCACTTCTTGCACATTAACTGAGATATTTGATTGACAGAAAGAGTCCTCTTGAAAAATAATCATGCCATATCTGGTGTTCTCCAGGGAAGCCACTTAGGCTCTTTTTCTTCTGTAGCTTCTTAAAAACTTTCAATTCTGTCTCACTTACCTAGTAATAAAACTAATTTTCCTCGAAACATCTGTACTATACTATTGCGGTAAGTTTTCTAGATGTTTTCGAACAGCGCATTCAACATTGAAACTTCGGTTTATTTAACTATTTAACTGTCTATCCGCCCTAGAGCTAGGACTACCAAAAAAACAAAAAAATTTCTAAATTCTGCGCGCAGATCAGGTTTGTTTTAATAGAACCATAAAAATCTGTAAAATACATATTGCATTAGCAAATTTAGAAATATCGAATCCTGCTGCATGCAGTTTTGGAAAAGTATGGACGCCGGAGTTCCGCATGACAACTAGTCAAAGAGCAAAACTGCAAACTAAAAGTACCCTTCGCCCATCTTTTTTCCGCCCCTTGCCACATTACTTACAGTCAACGCTGACTTTGATGCGCTTGGAAACCGTAGGAGGCACCCCGTTGGATGCAATGCAAAGATAGGCGCCCATGTCCAGTCGAGAGATACGGGTTATCTCCAGAGTGTCGCCCTCCCACTCATTCACTGTAATAGGAGGAAAGGGGAAAGGAAACAGAATTCGGTTATTGTCTTTAAATGATTGATGCCTACGGCAACGTCAACACTTACCAATGTGATTCTTATTGATGGCAATACGAGAGTTATCGTCGCGCTTCCATTTGATAATGGGTCGGGGACTGCCGCTGGCGCGGCACCTCAGTGAAATGTTGGCGCCCTCGCGTACAATTACGTCGCTCGAACTCAGCGAATCGTCGATGTTGGGAGGGACTGAAAGTAGTCACAATCAGAACCAAAATTTCTTTCAATAGTTATTGGTGAATTAGATTACTGAATTATTACTTAATTGTGTTTTCAGAGAAACGCATAAACAAAACCAAACCGCAAAAGCGAACGTTTTTTCAGACACGTATTTATAACCCTGAAGAACGCACAGAACTGCACCAATAGAAGAAGGGTTTTTAACAGTGCTGCAGTCGAACAAGCAAAAACCACACTATTTTTTTTGCAGTTTTTCGTGTTTTTACCCTCTTATTTAATCTTAAAGACAAATGTCTTTAAATGAATCCCAAATATATTCCACTTATGTTAAATGAATAAAATGGAGAGATGTGTTTATAAGTTGTCAAAAAGAATCAAATATAAAGGGGCTTTCCAACAATTATATCAGGTCACCCGATATTGACGAAATGCCATTTTTATACCCTTCGACCATTGAAAATGGTCAAAAAAGGGTATACTAACTTTGTGCAAATGTATGTAACAGGCAGAAGGAGGCGTCGGAGACCCCATAAAGTATATATATTCTTGCTCAGGATCACTAGCAGAGTCGATTGAGCCATGTCTGTCTGTCTGTGTGAACACACAGATCTCAGCTATTATAAGAGCTAGAGACACCAAATTTGGCATGACGGTTTCTGTGTACCAGGCGCAGATCAAGTTTATTTCAAATGTTGGGTGCCACGCCCACCGCCCCTTGCAAATTAATAATATCATTTTTGAACTCAATTTATAAGCGCTGTATAAAAGATACATTTTTTTGACTTTAACATATACTAAGCTGAATGAAATATCTACGTATTCTCGAAATTGCAATCCGATCGGACAATAAACACAGAAGTTAATTAAGAAAGTATGAGCATAAAACCAAGTGATTGTGTCACCTAACAAGGGAGGCGGGCGAGCTTATGGCGAATTGAATACGCCATTAACTGTTCCTAGATAATACGCTTTATTATTTATTAAGTGTCAAACATTTGTGTCATAAATAGGGCGCGAGCTTTCACTAACTCTTTAGAAGAAGAAGAACTGAAGAGAAGAGAGTTCCGATAGATATCGATAACTTACAAACAGTGTTACTTAACTAATAGGTGGCTAACAGGGTTGCCACAGTACTCCTCCTCCAGTGATGCTGTCACGACATTTTGTTTGTTTTTCCATACGTGCGAATTGTTTTTGGAGTTTCGTCTTTCTGTGCAGAATCATCTTTTAAAAAGAATGCTGGTTCTAATCTATCGACAGAAATTGCTGTCTCTTTATCGTCTTTCCTTATGATGAAAACCCGATCAGACTCACGTCGAATGATTTCGTATGGACCAGTATACGGCGATTCTAGTGGCTGTTTAACTGAATCGACTCTGACGAAAACATGTGTGCAGTCATGCATTCCTTTTTGTATAAAAAATTTGTCTTTTATATGATGCGATGTTGCTGTTGGCCGAACTTCTCTCATATGACTGCGAAACTTTGTTAAAAACATCTCAGGATCAGATACGGCATCTATGTCGTCGAAGAATTCATTTGGAACTCGCAAGACTGTGCCATATAGCATTTCCGCTGCTGACGATTTAAGATCCTCTTTATAGCATGTCCGTAATCCCAGCAGAACAGTTGGAAGCATTTCAGACCAAGGAAATTCTGGGTGGCACATGAGTGCACCTTTCCATCTTTCCACAAAACCATTCGATTGGGGATGATAAGGGGTAGTATGGATATGCTTTCCACCGACCATCTTGAGCAGCTGCTTAAATAAAGCTAACTCAAACTGACTGCCTTGGTCTGTAGTTAACGTCTTAGGCGTACCATAACGAGCTACCCAATGTGTCCAGAATGCTGTGGCGACTGTCTCCGCTGTCATGTCTTTTAATGGCACCGCTTCAGGCCAACGTGAGAACCGATCAATAATCGTAAGACAATAGCGATATCCTTGTTGAAGAGGCATTACTACGATGTCCATGTGAACGTGTTCAAATCTGTTGTCAGGAACTTCCATTTTGCTGGGCTGAAGTGAGTTGTGTTTATGAATCTTAGCCCGTTGACATGGGAGACAGTTGCGGCACCAGAGAAGGACATCTTTGTTCATGCTTGGCCAAATGTAGCTCCGGCGTAATTGCTTCAGAGTTGCCCTGCCACTGGGATGAGATAAACCATGCACTGATCCAAAGACTTGATGACGCAGGCTCTGTGGTATGTAGGGGCGTATTGTACCCGTTGACACGTCGCAGTAAATAAGAGTGTTGTCGTCGCCACGAATTGATTTTAAATCCAACGAAGAAGTGCCCTTTAGCAATTCACCGAGCTCGGAATCAGAAGCCTGCGCTTCTTCAATATTGACAGTACTAATTGCAGTTGGCATCTTAATCTCGCACAGTCGTGACAGTGCGTCCACAACTGTATTTTCCTCGCCTTTGACATGCAGAATCGTAGTTGTAAACTGTGATATATAATCAAGGTGCCTTAACTGTCTTGCCGATGCCTTTTCAGGACGTTGATTAAAGGCGAAGATTAATGGCTTACAAAAACACGTCCTTCTAGCAGATGTTTAAAGTGTCTTACTGCTTCGTAAATGGCCAACAACTCACGATCGTACGTGCTATAGCCACGCTCTGTTTGAGTTAGCTTTTTCGAAAAAAATCCAAGGGGTTGCAGCAACCAGCTGCTCGAGTGAAGCGCCAATGGCCGCATCTGAAGCATCGCAGACTAGGGCCCAATTGGTGTTTGGCGTTGGATAAGATAACATTGTAGCGTCTGCTACATTCTGTTTGCATTCCTCGAAGACTTGTATATGCTCTGGTGTCCATTGAATGATGCGCTTGTCATTCTTTTTAATGTCTCTTGTCAGCTCCGTTAGTGGTGCTTGGGTGTGAGATGCTTGAGGTAGGCAACGTCTGTAATAATTGATGATTCCAAGAAATCGGCCAAGTTCGCAAATTGTATCTGGTCTAGTATAGCTTAAGATAGCGTCAATGCGATCAGTTGGGGGTTTGATTCCACTTTTGCTGACGATATAACTCAAGAATCGAACCTCTTGCTTAGCGAGTTGTCATTTACTAACGTTGATGCAGAGACCGTTGTGTAGCAAGATGTTGAAGACTGTGCGAAGATGTTGTTCATGTTTATCTGCTGTTGTTGATGCAATGAGAATATCGTCAATGTAACAATACACAAAATCCAAGCCTCGGAGAATGTTATCCATAAAACGTTGAAACGTTTGTGTAGCGTTTTTTAGTCCAAACGGCATTTTAAGGAATTCTACTAGTCCAAAAGGGGTGCAAACTGCAGTCTTTTTGATGTCGCTCTCAGCCATTGGTACTTGATAATAAGCACGTACCAGGTCGAGGGTTGAGAAAATAGTTTTTCCGTGTAGTTGTTCTGCAAAATCGTATATGTGAGCGATTGGGTAGCGATCCGGTACTGTTACAGCGATTAACTTCCTATAATCGCCACAAGCGCGCCAGCTTCCATCCTTTTTTGTCACGAGATGTAATGGACTGGACCAGGAACTCTTAGACGGTCGACAGATGCCTTGCTCGATCAATAAATTGATCTCCGATTTTGCGGCTACCAATTTATCACCAGCAAGACGACGAGGGCGATCAGCAACAGGGCTGCCGGTGGTCTCTATGAAATGGCATACATCGGTGTTGTTAGTAACAGTGAGCTCTGATGTACGTGTTATCGCGATGAATTCCTGTAGCAGGCCACGAAAGTCAACGCCGTTGTCAACAGTGGAAATGGCTATGTTACTTCCATCATTAAGGCGCGCGTTAGTAGTTAGACCTGTCGTTGAATCGATGAGTTGCTTGTTGTTGAGATCGATCAGCAACTGAAATTTTGAAAGGAAATCAGCGCCGATGATCGGTGTGTGAGTATCAGCAATGATGAAGGTCCAACTAAACTCACGACGAAGTCCCAAGTTTAATTGAATGACCTGTTTGCCATACGTGAAGATAGGTGTTTGATTAGCTGCATACAATACAAGATCGCTTTTTTGTGAATTTTGCTTAAACGCAGAACGCGGTATCACAGAAATCACCGAACCAGAATCCACCAGAAATCGTGTCCTTGATATTTGATCATAGACGTGTAGGCGAATCTCAGGGGGTGCTGTAATATTGCTGACAGAATATTTGCTGTCGCCGTGCAGCTGAACAGGCGACAGCCGTGTTAGTTTAAATTTGCTTTGTAAGTGCAGCCAGGTCGGCATTTCTGAGCATTGTCACCGAATTTTTTGTGGTAGAAACACATCGTCGATGCTTGGTCGCCTCTTCCGTTGGGTAAGTCGTGTGATTTTCCATGTGATTGATTTTGCTGTTTTAGATATTTCATCTCTCCTTGAAGTTTTTCAATTCTCTCAGAAAGTGAACGTAAACTTTCGGCGACGTCTGCCAAAATCTTGGTGGGAGCAATTGCGTTTATAGCATCGGGTGCAGCAGCTGCGGCACAAGTATTGCTAGTTCCATTAGCCTCGAGCATCCGGTCAGCAGTGGCTGCGAGTCTGTCAAGATCTGCTTCCGGCCACAGAGTCAGTATTGGTCGAAAATCAGATGGCATTTCTGCAAGGAAAAGCGTGCAGATAATACTTTCATATTGCTCGCCAGGTGCCAGACGACGCATGTGAGCCAGAATATCTGATGGTTTTTTGCCAGTTGCTCCTCCGTGCAACAAACGACGCAACATGGACTCAGCAGACTCTGCGAACTTAGCTAGTAGCCTAGCTTTGAGAGCGGTGTATTTGTCAACAGCTGGTGGATTTTGGACCAAATCAGCTACACTCAATGCAATATCTTCCTCCAACTGTACAGTAATGAGATCGAACTTGTCCACGTCGTTGATGATGCTGTTGAGGCGAAATGCGCGCTCAACTTGTGCAAACCAGAGTTGTGGATTGCTCCGAGTAAATTTTGGCACATTAATTTGTAGACGATGAACTGGTGCAACAGCCGGTGCAGAGGTGACTTGGTGTAGTGCTGTGTCTTGGTGTGCCACACGTAATGCATCCATTTCTCTTTGCATTGTGCGAAGTTGCTCTTCAATATCATTCAATGGTTCAGTCATGTTGTTTGTTTCAAAATTAAGTTTCCTCCTGGTTAGTGAGCGAAGATTGTATCGTGGTTGTTGCATGCGATTCTATTAGTTGATATTAGTTTGCTACCCGTTGATACGTGTTCATAAAATGCGTCGTATATATGAACGTGTGTGCGTTATTTCACCACAGGCGTCTGATGAAATTCATAGAGCAGATGCAATAAGTATCAACGTAGTTAGTTTTTTTGTTCAAAATAAGTTTTAATTCACGTCGGGGTCACCAATATGGCAAATTGAATACGCCATTAACTGTTCCTAGATAATACGCTTTATTATTTATTAAGTGTCAAACATTTGTGTCATAAATAGGGCGCGAGCTTTCACTAACTCTTTTGAAGAAGAAGAACTGAAGAGAAGAGAGTTCCGATAGATATCGATAACTTACAAACAGTGTTACTTAACTAATAGGTGGCTAACAGGGTTGCCACAAGCTCAAAGCGCGAGCGCCGTCTGTCGGCACTAATTTTAAAGCATGTGCATATGTATATGTGTATGAACTTAACAAATTAAACTACACCAGAACATGGGTCGAAGGGTATCCCACTGTCGCGTGCTTTTCTTACTGGTGGCTTCTATCGCTCTGTTTCGAATTTTGAAGGTAGGTGAAACGAGAGCAACAGTCGATCCGGGACAATGTTCCGGTTAAATTTATCACGTGAGTATATATAAACTATAGATTTTCTTAATCTCAAGGTCAGAAAAACTAAAAACTTTAGAAAGTTTTAAAAAAATTTTAAATTAGGTTAAAATTTAGACGAGATTCGGATTAAGACACATTTAACACATACATTTAAAATATTTTATGTGAGGCTGTGTTATATTTACAATTTCCGAAAGACTTTAATGCATTTTAAACATTATTTCAATTTTAGTAGGCTGTCCTTAGCGTTTTATTCACATGTGTGTGTATATGTGTGATTATCAAAAGAAGCTACTGCGTGCCTGATACATGACTTACTTATGACATGTGGTATCGTATACATTGATGTACATATTCCACATTGCTTGCAAGCGACCGAAAATGTAAAGAATTTGTGTGTTACATTGTTTAACCGTATGTTTTTGTCAGAAACAGGAAATTGCAATTGAAATGTTTTTTTTAATTCATTTCCACCATCAAATATGTATTTTACAATTATTTATTTATTTATTTTTTAAAGTTAATTATAGTATAAAACTAATAGTTAACTTATATAAAAGCACTGGCTGCTAAGGCCTTCGGCTTGGAGTGCTGTTAAGTTACTTAACTAATTTTAATATTTACAGTTGTGTTTATTTTAAGATATTTACATATGTATTTTACAATTATTCTAGTGAATGTGCACTGCACAGTAAGCACCATGCATTGTTTTATTTAAAAGTTTATGAGCCAACTGTACTAAATAGTCTTCATTATCTTTTGAAAGTGCTCATCCAAATTTAATAGAGATTTATTTAGATTGGATTATATTATATTAGATGCCATTCAAATATTATTGAATACACCAACATGTACACATAAGAACAATAGTAATAGTTAATGTTGAACTAGAACATGCATCACACTCTTATAATTTTAATGTTACTGTCTCATGATCTCATGCTATTTAATTTCTTGTCCACTTAGTCATTTTCACAAATTGTGTATTTTCAGAAGAAACAATGTGCATAACAGGCTGAAAGCCGCATCTCCGACCCTATAAAGTATATTTATTCTGAGTCAGAATTAATAGCTGAGTCGATTGAGCAATGTCTGTCTGTCTGGGTGTATGTTTGTATGAGTGCCTAATTTTTAGAGACTACAAGAGCTAGAGCCACCAAACTTTTTAACAGCAGTACCCTATCTTGCAAGCAGTGAAGGTCGTTTGCAATATTTGGCCATGCCCCTTTTCCTCTTCTTAAATCTAATTTACAGCTGCAATATAAAGTTACCATAATTTTATTGCACACAGGACATACGAGGGTCGTTTGATAAGTCCGTGACTTTTTGAATAAAATATATTTTTTTCGTCAAAGAAGCGTTTTATTTCTCAACATAATCTCCTTTTAGCTCTATACATTTAGTCCAGCGTTTTTCCAATTTTTTTATTCCTTCCAAATAATAGGTTTTCTCAAGGCCCTCAAAATAGTCGTTTGTTTCTGTGATGACCTCTTCATTTGACCCGAATCTCTTACCGCCGAGCCATTTCTTCATGTTTGGAAACAAAAAATAGTCACAGGGGGCTAAATCTGGAGAATATGCTGGATGGGGTAGCAGTTCGTAGCCCAATTTATGAAATTTTGCCATGCTGACTACACACGTGTGCACCCGTGCATTGTCCTGATGGAACAGCACTTTTTTTTCGCCAAATGCGGTCGTTTCTGCTTCAAATCAATATCGAATCTGTCCAAAAGCTCTGAATAATATTCGCCGGTGATCGTTTTACCCTTTTCAAGGTAATCGATGTGAATGATACCTTGTGCATCCCAAAAAACTGTGGCCATGACCTTGTTGGCCGACAGACCCACCTTGGCCTTCTTTGGTGCACGTTCACCCGGAGAAACCCACTGTCTTGATTGTTCTTTGGTCTCTGGTGTGGTGTGGTGGATCCATGTTTCGTCTACGGTAACGAAACGGCGCAAAAATTCGTTTGGATTGCGGTTGAACATCGCCAAACACTCCTTTGAAATGGTCACACGGTTGCGCTTATGGTCGTGTGTGAGCAATCGCGGCACCCATCGCGCGGAAAGCTTTTTCATGTCCAAATATTCATGTAAAATGTGATGTACCCGTTCAGTTGAGATGCCTACAGCCTCAGCTACCTCACGCACTTTCATTCTCCGATCATCCAATATCATTCCATGGATTTTGTCGACGATTTCTGGCATGACGACCTCTTTTGGGCGACCTGAACGTTCGGCATCACTTGTACTGGTACGACCACAACGGAACTCAGTAAACCATTTCTTAACCATTGAAATTGATGGTGCAGAGTCCCCATAATATTTATCAAGTCTTTCCTTGGTTTCGGTGATGGATTTTTTACGCAAAAAATAATGCTTAATTAGCACACGAAATTCACTTTTTTCCATTTTCGTTAAAATTCACGAGATCGTCTGCTTTCAATGCCTATAAAACGCAAACCAAAAAACGCAGCTTTCTCAAAATTTTACAGTCAGCTGTTAATCGATAACTGCTGACAGGAGCAGTGTTGTATTTAGAGCAGGTGCGCGGCAAATACAAAAAGTCACGGACTTATCAAACGACCCTCGTACACAATATTGTGAACGTCTTTTAAAAACTTCAATAAGATCGGAAAGTATAGTAAATAATAAAGATATAAAATATGTTAAAGAATTCCCCCTTTTCATCTACTAAAACACGTTCAATTGCAATATCAGACACTTTTTATACCCTTGAAAATGACCAATAATGGTATACTAACTTTGTGCAAATATATGTAACAGGCATAAGGAGGCATGACAGACCCCATAAAGTATATATAGCCTTGCTCGGGACCACTAGCTGAGCCAAGTCCAATTCTGTCTGGCTGTCTAGATGAACACACGGATTTCATCTATTATAAAAGACAGAGATATCAAATTTCAATCTGATCGGAAAACAAACACAGAAGTTACTGAAGAAAGTATGACCATAACATCAAGTGCTTGTGTCTGTTTACAAGGGAGGCAGGTGAACGTGAGGTGCGTGGTCCATCTCTCGAGATTGATTTGAAAGCATTTACATACATAAGTATATGTGTATGAATTTAACAAATTAAACTACACCGGAACATAGGTCGAAGGATATCCCACTGTCGCGTGCCTCTCGACTGTTTCAGTCGTTCCAAACTATAGTTATTAGTGCAAATCGAGTGAAAGAATTGAAGAATCAATGTAATGCTTGATCAGTTTAGCAATAAATGTATGGCATTAAAGTGGTGGACACAGAGTGCAAAGATGACAACAAAATTCCACTGCGACAGGTGGACAATAACACGCATTAATTAAAATAAAGGACACAATTCATGAAGTGCTCTGTGCTCCGAAAATATACCAAATGTTCAAAAGGAAAAGTGAATAAATAACAAAAATTTACAACAAAAATGTGCGAAAAAACGTTTTATTGCGATGAATAGTCGCTTATTAAAATCGTTGTGCATATTCGTTTCTTTTGTACAAATATTTTATTTCAAAGCAAATAATAAAGAACCAAGCCACGTTCTTTAACACGAGCAAGGCGAACGTCGTGTCGAACGAAACCCACGGAGAGGCACGACACACAAAGAAGAACGAACGACAGATTGCATTCTTGGTCACTGTCAATGCCAACGATCTTTAAGACTCTTGCAAAATATTTCAATGAAAATAGCATAAACTACTTCACTTACCAACTGAAAAGTAGCAAGAGCCTTCAAGTCGTTCTCAAGGATATAGAGCAGTGGTGCTCACCCATATAGTTGAGTTTTAAAATTGCGTTTGTGTGGAGCAAGCAAGTACAAAGTCTACTACGTATTCTTGGTTTGCAGTGATTGAACAGATAAAGCACAGCACGAACAGCAATGCCGAACTCACACGAATGTGTTTACACTCGTACGTGTGGCGGCAGAGATTGGGCAGAGGCTCTGCCTTTACTTAGAGCTCTGGGCACCACTTCTATAGAGCCTGAAGCAACGCCTGCTGAGGTAACGCAGGCATTAAATGATAAACATTTCAACGCGAAAACTGTCTTCAACATCCTAAACAAAGACAGTTAGCCACAACCACTCTTCAAAATCGAAAAGTGAAGGGCATCCAATTTACAAGCTACAGTCTCTTCTGCAGCGTAGAATTACCGCAGGAGAACCACACAAGCGTAAAGGCACCGTCCAATGCACAAACTGCCAAGAATATGGCCATACGAAAGTATACTGTACAATGCGTTCAGTTTTTGTCATCTATGGAGAACTGAATGAGTCTGCTCCTCGCACGACAATTAAAAGCGATCCCATTATCAACCAGTAAGAAAAGCCACAGTCGCGCTGCACGCGACAGTGGGATACCCTTCTACCTACGTTCCTATGTATGTACACATATACATATGCACATGATTTAAAATTATTCTCGATAGATGGCGCTCGCGCTTTGCGCTCGCCTGCCTTCCTTGTTAGTAGAGACAAGCACTTGGTTTTATGCTCATACTTTCTTGAATAACTTTTGTGTTTAATGTCTGATCGGATTGCAATTTAGAGAATAAGTAGATATAACTATCAGCTTAGTATATGTTAAAGTCAGAAAGTTTTATCTTTAATACAACGCTTACAAATTGAGTTAAAAAATTAAATTATTGATTTGCGGGGGCGGTGGGAGTGGCACCCAACATTTGAACTTTATCTGCGCCTGGTACACAGAAACCGTCATGCCAAATTTGGTGTCTCTAGCTCTTATAATAGCTGAGATCTGTGTGTTCACACAGACAGACAGACATAGCTCAATCGACTCTGCTAGTGATCCTGAGCAAGAATATATATACTTTATGGGGTCTCCCACGCCTCCTTCAGCCTGTTACATACATTTGCACAAAGTTAGTATACCCTTTTTTGACCATTATCAATGGTCGAAGGGTATAGAAACATGAGCAAATAAACTTCACATCCTAACCACCTTGCAAGAAGACTAAAGTTGGTTAGCGAACGATGCCGTCTTCGTCGCACTGACCTTCCAACTAAACGCTGATCGTTAGGCCCGATCTTCCACAATCAGTGGCGTATCTATGGGTGGGGGGGGTCTATGGGTGCTGTAGCCCCAGCATAACCCAAGGAAAAAAAATGAAATAACCTTTTGGCACCAGCATTGCAAGACATTTTCATTTCTACAAGCACAAACAGCGATTGATGCTTTGAAAAGGATAGAGGCAAATAATTACGGAACCTTTTTTTTCGAATGTTGCGACATTGCTTTAATTATTTGCAACAATGCCAGTGACTTCTCAACAGCAGAGCGTTCTTTTTCAGCGCTCAAAAGACTGATAACATTCCTAAGAGTCAACATAACTGAAAATCGACTCAATGGTTTGGCTTTGGGATACACACATAAAGATGCTAAAATCTCCAGTGATGAAGTTGTGGATCTTTTTGCTGAACTTAAACCTCGGCGACTTGAAACGTTGGATTGGTCATTTGAAGAATGAACGAGCGAAAAAATGGCACTGTTATATAGTGTTTAAATACATATTTTTTAATTAAAAATTGGCACTCCTTCTAAAAAAAAAAGAATAATGTGGTACTGATTATCATTTTTCTTGCAAACATCGATTTATAGAAAACTTCCAGACAGAGATAAGATGGTTTAGATAAAAAATTGACTTTAGTCTACCAGCGCGCTGGCCTAAAGCCAAGCATTTGCCTGTTGCGAGCTTGAGCATGCATAAAAATGCTTAAAACATTCTTAGTTTTTATATTATGGTTTAGTTTTAATCTACTAAGTGTTTTCAAACAGAAAGAATTACTTCCTTCTTAAAACTCTTAATTATATTTTGAACAAAAGTTCTTTTATTAAAATCGGATTGAACCAATAGGAAAATTTCTTTATTAAAAACGTCTGAAAAATACTGTAATTAAATACATTTTCTTTATAGAACTCGTATAGAAGAAAAAAAAGTGTATTTGTTATTTACATTTTTCTAATAAAAAAAATACGAACGCTACAGTCAGGTGCTGACTGTATAAGGCCATGGATTATCATAGTATACCGTAAAAAAAAGTTTGTAAATAACAGAATAGAAGCGCCGCTCGAATTGTCCACCGATTTTCAAAAATAACCAGTACAGAACACCAAGGGGAGGCCACTGCAAATGTAATGGGTCTAGTTGTTCCTAAAAAGTTAAATTTTGGTGACCTGCAAGTCGACTTGAGATGTTCTGCGCAAATCCAATGTTCCCAAAATTAATATTAACAAATTAATATTGATTAATATTAACCAGTAAGAAAAGCAACAGTCGCGCAGCACGCGACAGTGGGATACCCTTCGACCTATGTTCTTATGTATGTAGACATATACATATGCACATACTTTGAAATTATTCTCGACAGATGGCGCTCGCGCTCCGCGCTCGCCCGCCTCCCTTGTTAGCTGACACAAGCACTTGGTTTTATGCTCATACTTTCTTAAATAACTTCCGTGTTTATTGATCGATCGGATTACAATTTTAAGAATACGTAGATATTTCATTCAGTTTATTAAATGTTAAAGTCAGAAAGTTGTATCTTTTATACAGCGCTTATAAATTAAGTTCAAAAATTAAATTATTAATTTGCGGGGGCGGTGGGCGTGGCATCCAACATTTGAAATAAACTTGATCTGCGCCGGCTGCACAGAAATGTTCATGCAAAATTTGGTAACTAGCTCTTATAATAGCTGAGATCTGTGTGTTCATCTGGTCATCCGGACATCCGGACAGACAGACAGACATGGCTCAATCGACTCGGCTAGTGATCCTGAGCAAGAAAATATATACTTTATGGGGTCTGCCACGCCTCCTTCTGCCTGTTACATACATTTGCACAAAGTTAGTATACCCTTTTTTGACCATTTTCAATGGTCGAAGGGTATAAAAATTTGGCGGAGATAAATTTTATACGGTGTTCGAACGACACGTGCAATCTGAATTAACGAACGGAAAAGAAGAACACATAGGCAATGAACAAGGCAATAGCCAAGTGTCGTAAGCATAAGATTAAGCGAGAGGACAATAGCTATATGTATGTGTGCATTTCTAGCGCGTACCAAAATTCAAAACATGTGGTTTTTCTTGATTTTTTGACACGAGCTAAGAACTGTTCAGTGGCTGATTGGACTACGTCCCAATTTGTAAGGCCAATGATGTTGACCGTGTTTACGGGTTCGATTGCTGCCGCGTTCGACATGTATGTGTGTTGAAGTGGGATGTGTTAACAATACATACATGTGGATATGCAGACATGTACATATGTGTTCTTGTCAATACATACATGTGGATATGCAGACTTGTATGTGTGGTGGTCGGTCACACACGCGCACATTCATAATTTTACAAGGGCTTATGATCGCTGTTAAGTTCTAGCATTCTAATTGCAAAATATTAAGAGCAAAACAAAATAACAACATCCAATAAGAATCATATTGAACATGCAAAGTCATAACAGACTAAATACGGAAAGAGTGAGAGCATTGAAGAAACGCATTGTTTACTTTTGGCTCGCGTCTTTTTGATGCGTGCTAAATATAATAAAAATAGTAAACTTTATTTATAAATAATTAATATTATTTGTAACTATTATAATTTTGTTGCACAATATAGTATGAAAACAAAATAAGGAAAAACTATTTTTTATTGAAATTTAATTAAATAATTTCATTTGTTTGTAGGGGCTATATCACAGCCCGCTTGACTGTTACTTTTCTTTTCGTTTACTGGAATAAAATAAATAAACAAAATAAAAAAATAAAATAAGAAATAATTAATAAATGAAAATTCCCACCTGCCTCACCGGGAGTTGAACACACGCACTCTCTCATAGTCTTTTTAATATGCCGTCCGACACTCTAACCACTCGGCCACTGCCTCACTCCTCGGCCTATCGGCAAAGCTGCAAGCTGTTCTGTTACCATACAATGCAAATAAAAAGTTTGAAATGCAGTGTGTCTGACGCTAGATTCGAACCTCGGTATGCTTGTGTAAATTAGGTCTGCTTAAGTATATATGTTCAAAGTGAGTTTAATTAGTATCATATGTGAAGGGTATATTTGTAGGCTTTATTTTAGATATTAAGGTTTATTATAAAATATAAGTGAGAGACGTTTTATTTCTGCTCGCGCTGCTTTCTTGAGCGTTGTTGTCATTCTTAGCAAAAGAAGAAGAAGAATAATAATCAAAAACTTATCAATCGACATATCGTATCCATTGCCGATTAATCGATGAATACCAGTGTTCTTTAGCACTGTTAAGTTAACATTTGTTTACAGTCGGCCTCTCCTGACAAATCTCAGCGTCCTCGCGAGAGTCCGGATTAAATTCATCCTCCTGATCGTCATCTTCATCGGGGTCATCTGGCGGTAGCTCACACCAACGCTTCATTTTGTCGGACGAGTACACCGACGTATAGTGTCTTTGCGTTCGTTGAGAATGAGGCATATCTTCTACTAGATATCTGTCATTCGGCAACACCTTCTTGACTATAAAAGGTCCTTTGTAGCGAGGCTCCAACTTTCGCGAAGTTCCAGTGCTTGACGGCTCATTCTCTACCAAAACAAGATCGTCAAGGCTGTAGATGGTTGGTTTAGAATGTCTGGCATCATAACGTTTCTTGGCGGTAGCTCTATGGTCGTTGATCTTTGCTGCTGCGTCAACTCTAAGCTCTTCCAAATCTGTACTTGTTAGCATCTTTTGATCGTGACCCTGTATCACATTTGTCAAGGTATTTTTAAGGATATCTCGGGGCTCGTAGCCATACAAGAGCTGAAAAGGAGAACATTTAGTGGTACTGTTTACCATAGTATTAATGCTCCACTGGATTGAGCACATATTTTCATACCAACGCTTTTCATTCTCGTTTGTAGGCAATAACATCGACAAAATGATTCGGTTTGTTCGCTCCGCATGGCCATTTGCTCTTGGTGTTCTAACTGCATTGAGTACGTGCTTCACATTGTTCGTCTTGCAGAACTTTTCAAAATCCTTCGAAGTGAAGGCTGTACCACGATCAGTAATAATTCGATCTGGCATGCCCAAGTAACTGGTCACATCTTCTAGGATATCCAGGACATGTTTTGTTGCTGTACTTTTTACCGCTCGTACTATGGTGAATTTAGTGAATGCATCAACAATCACAAGAATATGTTCGTTTCGTTTGACACTTTTCGGAAAAGGTCCAAGATGGTCCATGTGTATGGTGGAGAAAGGGACCGGATTGATGTCATCGTAATGGTACTGACCTTCCTGTCGTCCACCTGGTGTTTTATAAAGTGCACAGCCAACGCAGGATTTTATGTAACTTTTAACGAAGTTGCGCATTCGAGGAAACCAGAAAAGATTCAAAATTCGTGAAATTGTTTTATCGATGCTCATATGCCCAGCCTTATCGTGACATTCATAAAGGATATGGAATCGCAACTGCTTTGGTACAATCCACAACAACTTGCTGTCATGTTTGCGGAACAGGCGATCGTGCTCGATCACATAATCGTGGTCCTGTGACTTCTTTTCCAATTTCATATCAGTAACAATTTTCTGGATTTTCTTATCTTGCAGTTGAATAGAAAATAACCAATCCGCTTCGTCTATTATGGCCTTGGACACCTTAAGGCATGCAGTATCCAATTCCCGTGCATCTTCGGACGGAGCTCGGCTTAGGGCGTCAACATGGTTCATCTGTGTTCCAGGTCGATGAACAATCTCAAGGTCAAACTCTTGAATTCTCAACCACCATCGTGCGATACGTGGAATAAGCTCTCGTTTCTCCATCGATGTTTTCAACGCATTACAATCGGTGATGATCTTTATCTTTTTACCATAGATGTAATATTTGAACCGCTCCAGCGATTCAACGACTGCTAGAGCTCGTAGCTGTGATAGTTCTTCTCAGGCTTAGAAGTAGCTTGGCTATAATAAGCAATCGGTTTTAGCTGATCCTTCTCGCGTTGTAGCAAGACTCCGGCCAAACCAAGTGCACTGGCATCCGTATGTAGTTCGTGTTCAGCCTCTAAGCAGTAACTGCTGATAACTGGATTGGATGTCAGGTATCTCTTCAAGTCCTCAAATGCATTCTGTTGTGGCGTTTCCCATTGGAATTTATTATCTTTACGCAGTAGGATTCGCAATGGCTCTGATATGATGGCGTATCTGGCAACGAATTTGCGGAAATAGCCGCTAAGACCCAAAAACTTTCTCACTTCGGTGGCATTGGCCGGCTTCGGGAACATTCGTATGGCGGTTGTTTTGATTTCTCCCGGACTAATGCCGTCTGGGTGTATCTGGTGACCTAAGAATGTAATTGACTGCTTGTACAACTCGCATTTATCCAGGTTCAAAGTTAATCCGCATTCTTGCAATACTTCAAGGATTCGCTCAAGCTTCTCATACATCTCTTCGAACGTTTGGCTACCGATAAGGATATCGTCCATATAATGTATCATATCACCCTTGTGCACTCGTTTTTGCAATTCTGCCATGAGGCGATTGAAAACGGCAGGAGCGTTCTTCAATCCAAACGGGAGTCGCTTAAACTCATATAATCCATCGGTGGTGATAAATGCTGTAAATTTTCTGCTTTCAGGTGCTATCTCAATCTGATAGTAACCACTGTTAAGATCCAGGGATGAAAAGAATCTAAAACGTTTCGCCTCCTGCAGACGCTCCTCAATATTTGGCACTGGAAAATTTTCCTTCTTGATCAGCTTATTTAGGCGGCGGTAATCGACACACATTCGATCGCTACCATTTGGCTTTTTGATAAGTACCACTGGGCTGGCATACTCTGATGTGGATGTAGTTATGACATCCTGCTCCAACAGATCGTTAACCATTCTGCATATTATTTCCTTTTTTGGTTCAGGTACTCGGTACGGTGCTTGGGATACTGCCTGACCGCTTTCGACGATGATATTTGCTTGAACAATGCTCGTTTTTCCTATGCCTTGCAATCCCGTAGAGAAAACATCGGAGAATCCCTCTAACAAGATGCGCATTTTATGTCGTTGCTTCTCAATTTTTAAATTTACAAGAAGTTTTTCAATTTTACTATTGCTTACAGGATCTATCGGCTGGCCCGTTTAACATCGGTTTCTTCTGGGTCATAGTTGAGCACAAGTTGAGCGCTAATAATGGCATCCTGTCCCAACAGAAAGTCCTCTTGCAATAGATGGTCGCCTGCAATGTATACTTCAGCTGTAATGATTTTCCCGTCGATGTCCAAATCCACAATTATCGCTTCGGTGAGAATGCACGAGCCCCCGCAAATGCCTTTAATTTTCATAGAACACTTGCGACGTTCGGCGTTGATTTTCCTGGCGACTGAGTGGCGCACGATACTAGCCTGGCTACCAGTATCAATGAAGGCGCTATAATTGTGTGATCCCACACAGACTCTCCTGGTACATAGCTTGTCTTGATTTGTGGCTCCTAATCGGTTCAGATTTGCTGCTTGGCAGGCTGCTGTTGGTTAGTGAAACTTGTTGCATTTGGTACAACGCGTCCTTTTCTTTTCTTTTGGGCACGAATTGGCAAAGTGACCCAACTCTCCGCAATTGTAGCACTTCATTGCGTCCTTTGATTTTTGTGGCTTGATATCTTTGTCCTGCGTTTGCTCGAAGTTGCCGCCTTTCATTAGAACCTCTTTCTTAAGTGCATTCGATCGACCTCTGTTTATAAAATAAGATTCGGCTGCATCCCGAAGTTGCTTCATTGTAGTGAAGTGAATAGCCGCAATGCTGTTTTGCAGTTCACGGTGCTGAAGACCTGCTCGTACGTATCGGATAACTGCTGCTTCGCTGAGCCTATATCGCACGCCAAGCGCAGACATTCGGAAACAGTATTCCTTTACTGTCTCTTTCGATCTTCTTATGGCACTTGACATACTGAAGTGTACCTCAGCTTCATCAGGGTTTGCTCCAAATTCGTCTCGAAGAGCATTCGCAAAGTTGTTCCACGTGGTATGGAGAATAGGCGAGGAATCTAACCACATCTTGGCTGGACCCTTAAGCCGTGAGTAAATAGCGAGCATCAAAAACTTTTCATCCCACAGGTAAGCATCAACCACCTTGTTGACGCGATCGACGAACTGATCTACTGAGATAGCGTTATCATCGCTGGGATCGAACTCAGGCAAAGTGTTTGCGATTTCCTTGACCGATGCTTGCCTCATGTTGTTGTTGGCAGCCAGTCCAACACAGCTTCGCTCGTTGCTTGTGACTTCCGTTTCCACCACAGTGTTATTTTGCTGATTTACTGGTTGATTATCTTGACCCGTAACTGCTGTGTTTTGCGTCTGCATGCTCACCAACTGCGCCATCATGTTTTTCAATTCTCTCATTTCGCCCTGCAATTGTGAAATTGCCGCTGTCTGTGACGTCATCGCTTCTTCTTGTTGGCTGGAGAGCATAACCGTTGGCATCTCTATCTCTTCCGATTGTTCATGCTCCATGAGCCGCTGCACTAGCTCAGCTCGAGAACCTGAGCATGCCAAATTCCTTGCTCGTAGAAGGACTCTTAACTCGTCCACCTTGAGCTCCGCGATCATTTGCATTATTTTGTTTTTAAACTGAAATTTCCTTCGCTGATTCTTGAACGTTCGCACGCGCAACTCCTATTCAATGAGTGCGAGCGAGACAACTCTATGTACTGTAAGTATTTCACAATGTGCGCTTCTGCTTGCGAATTTCACCACAACTTGAAATACAAATACGCCGGTTTGAGACTGCGCTCCAACAAAATCCCTTAGATTTCAGATCTGGCTACTGAGAATCCGTCCGCCACGTAGAAAAGGAGCTATTCCGTTATTTGCAAGTTGTTGTCACCTAGACCTTTTTGAGAACATATCCCATTGCAAATTTCCCACGTCGACGATTCTTGCTGCTACTCGAACACTTTTTCTTCTCTCTTAATATTCAAACCTTAAGTGATCCCACTTCTGAACTGTGAAGGGTATATTTGTAGGCTTTATTTTAGATATTAAGGTTTATTATAAAAAATAAGTGAGAGACGTTATATTTCTGCTCGCGCTGCTTTCTTGAGCGTTGTTGTCATTCTTAGCAAAAGAAGAAGAAGAATAATAATCAAAAACTTATCAATCGACATATCGTATCCATTGCCGATTAATCGATGAATACCAGTGTTCTTTAGCACTGTTAAGTTAACATTTGTTTACACATATCTCACTTATTAATAGTCCGATTTAAATGAAATTTTCACATAACGCCCGTGGCAAGGTATTTGTCATGTAAGATATACAACTTTGGTTGTTGAGCTAATATTGTAGTTTTTAAATAGTTATTACTGATTTACTACAAATTGTAGTAGGATATAGTATGTTTGCTTATTATTATGTTAAGCTGCTGTTATTGATCAGCGGATTTGCACACTTTCCCGCTATCTTGCACAAATATGTGTAATACAGACAGCGAGCGAACAGCAAAGAATGTCGAACACTAACAGTAATAGAGACGAATAAAGACCAGCATACACAACTTTTAAAAGTATACATTTATTGTGCCATTGAACACCGGGGGGATGTAACATTACCTCTACAGTTTATTCTCCTCTCTTTGCTTGACACTCTTTCAGTTTACTGCGCTTTAGGGCAATACATAATTTTAACCCCCCTGCTTATTCACGCAGTATTTTCCGAATACAAACATTGCCTTATACCTGAGAGCGTGGTACTCACCTACAACGTTTAAGTAGCCAAACTGCGTTTTCGCCGTTACCGTGTTGATCTGACACATGTACCGTCCTTTGTCTTCTTCATGAACGTTGTTTATGTGTAGATACCAGGTTCGATGGCGGTCGTGCTTGTCGTGTGTGACACTGATGCGTGGATTCCGCGTAATTACGTGATTGTGGACCGTAAGAATTGCCGATTGCTCAAAGTGCATCCAAGCTACCTGAAAATATAAAAAGAGAGATAAGAATATTATACGTTGTGCGAGATCGAAATTAAAACTGCTACAAATTAAGAATACTTTTTCTAAATGACAAAAACATAAAACTTTTGATGCCTGTAGGCGACTTAAGTTCGATGTTAAGTTCTAGTTGCGATCATTACATATTTTCATAAGCCTAGTTTATAACTACGGTGGAGCTGGGCGAATTCACGAAAGCAAAGAAAGTGTTTTACTGTCCAGCTCCAATCTAAACTAAATTACATTAGACTTTAAAATTCTTCTTTACAATTCTAACTAATTTCTAACTATCAACACCGTTTCAATCCATGGCCTAAAAATTTTTCTAAAATGGTTTTCGGTTTTTTTGAAATTGAGCTTAGGCGGATTCTTTACGGACTTCGCTAGGTTTATAATATAATTTATAGGTTCTTTTCGTTACACGGTTTCGGTTCCGGTTCGATTTGAATGCTTAGTTAAAAATGCTCAAAGCTTGTTTTTATACCCTTCGACCATTGAAAATGGTCAAAAAAGGGTATACTTGTGCAAATGTATGTAAGCGGCAAAAGGAGGCGTGGCAGACCCCACAAAGTATATATATTCTGACTCAGAATCACTAGCCGAGGCGATTGAGCCATGTCCGTTAGTCTGTCCGGATGTCCGTTTAACCAGATGAACACACAGATCTCAGCTTTTATAATCGCTAGAGACAACAAATTTGGAATGAAGATTCCTATATACTCTGCGCAGATCAAATTACACCACTCTCGTACATATTCTAACATGTGCTCGAACATGCACGCCACTGCACAATGCAATGCGCAATCCCATTTTTGAAGCACACAATCCGATAGTGATCACAGCGGGCTGTAAGTTGGTGCACACACATATTATGGGTTCATATTTTACATATACCGGAACCAGACAATTGGGACCGATATATCGTATGTCTACCGTAGAAGCTGTCGTCCGATTTTCGTTGTTTTATAAATTTTAAGTTAAGATATTAGAACCAAACTCATTACAGCCTTTTATATGTATGTTAAGAACTCATGTTTGTTCAATTATGTGTTTTTTATTAAGTGAAATACGTTCTTTTTAGTAGAAATATACTGCATAAATTACACACATGTTTGCATTCATAGTTTTCGGCATAACCCGGAAGCAAATTAGTTCTACACCAAAATAGACAAGAACTTTTTGTTACTAATTCCAAATATAATTTACAGAATAAACAGGTGGCAAGTTTTGACTTATATAGTAAGAAATATCGCATAACCCGAACATAGCTCCCCATTATTTTTTGGGCCTTTACAAAATTTTTGATTTTCTTGAGATTAAGTCAAAAGTTAGACTTCCAGGGTAATGTCTGTCTCCGGAATCGGGCGTATAAACTAAAATACATTTTAATACATATGTACATGCCCGGATCATGATTCTATTTCTTTTGGGGGATACTCAAAGGTTTTTCAAATTTTTGAGATTTCGGATTCCGGATTTGGATTCTGCTACCCAAAAACACATACAAAACACAATGCATAGGCCCAGATAATGACAACCGCTACCCAAAGGGTAAGAGGGTATTATAACTTTGTGCCAACCGAAAATGTACATATGTAACAGGCAGAAGCAGGCGAGTTAGACCCCCCAAACTATATTTGTTCTTAATCAGCATCAACAGCCAAGTAGACTAAGCCATTTTCGTCAATCTGTCTGGTCGTCCGTCCGTATGCAAACCTAGATCGCAGAGACTATAGTAGGGCTACCAATTTTGGTTTCAATATGTGATATTATTGCAGGCTGTAGTTTAGATTTTGGCCAGGGCAAAAACCCAATTTTAGGCATTATTTGAATGCAGGACAGTTTATTTTTGGTAAACACAATAACTATCATCACCCAAATATTTTTTGAAAGTGGTTGCGATCGGATCATTAACATAAAAGTTATTGAAGAAATTATTATTCAAGCCGCTCCCGAATTAGCTCCCGAAAGTATGCAGCACAAAATACGCAAAACGCAGACGTTATATTATATATGGTATTTATGGAATCGTTATGTTGGTCAGGTGGATAGCGTGTATATCACAGTCGAGCACACTCGACTATAGCTTTCCTGCTTGTTTTTAGTGGGGTTGTGTAATCAACAAAATATCGTTTCAGGACTAAATTGCTTTGGGTAACAACATTTTCTGGCTATATACATTGTTTAATAAATTTATGACCCAAAGATTTGGAAGCACTGGTGAAAACTTAAGCCAAAAGCCGAAAGTAGCCTTTCTGCTTTGTTAGTTTCTCCTACTCGAGTTAAGAAAGAAGAAGGATAAGAAAGAAGCATGTGGCCTTCGCCGGCAATCGCATTTTATACCAACGGATCAAACAGCACTATTCCAGTTTGCAAACTTAAACACATCATTACCATGAAAATGAAAAACACGACCATGAATATCAAGAGGTCTTCAATTGGTGTAACGGGCGACGGGCAAGCCAACGTCTTGAAGCATCATTACAGGCCACTTCAAAAACCGGCTCAAGTAGCTTACGCCAACTGGCTGACTAACTGTCTGCCAGACCCACATACCAACAAACAGACAGACACAGGAGTCGACTCGTCTAACAAGTCAGAGCACCTGATAGCATTGCTGCATGCACTTCGCAGCGTATCCAAAAAATAGAATCAAATTGAGGTGTAAATGAGAGCAACAAGAAAGCGACAACTAGAAAAAATAAACAAGTTACGATACAGTTGCCAACGCCCGACAGTAGAATACCCTTCGAAAAATTTTGAAATACTTCCCAATTCAGAATAAGTTATTGTGCCACATATTGACTTCTCGGTACGTAACAAACCACGCACGCAATAACCAAGAGCGTTGCGACGTACGACGTACGTATAATGTCTAGGTTCCTCACGCTAAAATAGACAGACGGACATGACTCAATCGACTCGGCTATTTATATATAACATATACCACGCCTCCTTATGCGTGTTACATACATTGGCCAAAGGTGGTATCCTCTTTTTTTAAAAAGGTTTAATAGTCGAAGGGTATAAAAACTACCGATGACGTTGAAGCCTCGCACGCGTTGTACGTGCATGGCATGCAATGAACTGCCAGCCGAAATAACTATGAGCCAAGCAGCTTAAGCGTGGGCTGAGTCGGTTTAGCTGGTGGCATGTTTAAGTAGCTCTGTGTGCGCGAGAAAGTAGAGTAGCTCCATTCCACTTGTATATCAGCATCCCCGTCTCTATCATGTGTAATGTACTAGTTCATAGCTATAGCATCCCGCTCCCTACTTATCACCACCACACCATAGCCGATTATATATTATATACCTTTGACAAATAAATAAATTCTAAAACTAAGACTGTACTGTTTGTACTGTTGCAGGTTTATATTTCATTACGGCATTTATAAATTTATGTACAGTCACGTATTTAATTTATGTTTTTTAAAACAATGCTCAAAAGGAGATATTCCAACAGGAAAACTTTTTTTTATATAAAACGCGAATAGACCCCAATTCAACATTATACAAAAAATTCAAAATTTTGGAAATTTTTCAAAAAATTTGTAGGTTAGGTTGAAATTCAAATGTGATAGACTTCGAATTCGGATGGCTAAGAAACATATAGCAACATAAATAGCATCACCCTATCGTGACCTCCCATTATTTTTTGGGGCTTCACAAATTTTTTTTTTGAGGTTAAGTCGAAACTTAAACGTGCAGGGTAAGTTTTGAGTTTGGATTCGGTCTAAGCAGGTCAAAATACATGTTAAAACATATAACGCATGCCCAGCTCAGGATTCTATATCTTTTAGAGGATATTCCAAAGTTTAGTAACTCCAATTGCGGAACATTTACAGCTTTTTAATGAACATCTTTGTTTCTAACTGATTGTTCTTATGAAAACTATTGGCAGAAGGAATAGATACGAGAGCATTAGTTGAGCGGCACGCGACCGTGTGATTCCCTTCGACATACGATATGTTCCGGTGTCCTTTAATTTGTAAAATTCGTACACATATTCATATGTACATGCTTTCAAATTAGGCTCGACAGATGGCGCTCGCCTGCATCTCGTTTTAACTGACACAAAAACTTGATGTTATTCTCATACTTTTTTAATAGCTTCTGTGTTTATTGTTCGATCGGATTAAAATTTGGATGAAAGATAAGTAGATATAATAGTCAGCTGTAGCTGAGTAGTCTGGGCGTCCGACTCACATATGATACCTTTACAGGGGTTCCGGGTTCGAATCCCGGGGGAGGGCGTGGATATATAAATAAAACATACAATTTTGTAAAACAAACAAACTTTTAACATAATAAATATAACAATAACAACAAATTAATACCACATTGTAAAACCTTTAGTAAACGATTAGCACTCAAACACCAGACCTAAGCTGACTATAATATCTACATATCCTCCAAATTTCAATCCATTCGGACAATAGAAGTTATTTGTCAGTTAACAAGGGAGGCAGGCGAGCGTCATCTGATATATTTTTGTCGCAAACCTAACTACACCTTACGTCATTTCAACTGTTTTTACGATGGTTATCGATAAGTTTATAACTGTAACGCGAAACATTATAAGTTGCAGCACTAGAAAAAGTGAGTAAAAACAGTAGAGTTGTTGATTTGGGCTCGTTTCATGGACTTAGTTCATTAGTTTATTTTTCGAAGAACCATAGTTCAATCTTTAGTTCGTTCGTTCGACTACTACAAGAATGAAAGCATGTATGTAATGTAAAATTGTAATGCAATGTAAAATTCAATATTACAATAAACTTATACGTGTTTAAATGTAATAAATAATATATTGCAATTATAGCTTCCATTGTACATTTTGAAAATATGTGATTAAGACAATAAATGTGAAAGATATTCAAGAATGTACTAATTAGTCGCTGCGCTGTCATATATGTATGCCTTACACAGAAATTTTCTAGTCACGACAATTTGAATCTATGAATTTTTATATTCGCTTTCCATAATCCATAGTAATCTGACTTAAAATGATCCAAGCGTATGAAAAAAAATCAAGACAAAGGTACTTTAACGATAAAGTGAGAATTTTGCTCTTCAGTGTATGCAGGCACCTTATTTCTAAATTACAATCCGATCGGACAATACACCCAGAAGTTATCCAGTTCTCCGTTTTCCAAAGTTCTCAACAGAGGAGGCACTGTGCAATATATAATATTATAGAATACACATGTGTCAGTGTAAACCAGTAAGAAAAGCAACAGTTGCGCTGCACGCGACAGTGGGATACCCTTCGACCTATGTTCCGGTGTAGTTTAATTTGTTAAATTCATACACATATAGATAGGCACATGCTTGAAAATGATTCCCGACAGATGGCGCTCGCCCGCCTCTCTTGTTAGCTGATACAAGCACTTGGTTTTATGCATATACTTTCTTAAATAACTTCTGTGTTTATTGTCCGATCGGATTGCAATTTCAAGAATACGTAGATATTTTAATGAGCTTAGTATATGTTAAAGTCAGAAAGTTGTATCTTTTATACAGCGCTTACTAATTAAGTTCAAAAATTAAATTATTTATTTGCGGGGGCGGTGGGCGTGGCACATAACATTTGAAATAAACTTGACAAGCTTATAGTACACAGGAGTCTTCCTGCCAAATTTGGTAACTCTAGCTTTTATAATAGCTGAGATCTGTGCGTTCACACAGACAGACAGACAGACAAACAGACGGACATGGCTCAATCGACTCGGCTTGTGATTCTAAGCAAGAATATATATACTTTATGGGGTCTCCGACGCCTCCTTCTGCCTGTTACATACATTTGCACAAAGTTAGTATACCCTTTTTTGACCATTTTCAATGGTCGAAGGGTATAAAAAACAATAGACGATAGCAGACTCCGTTTAGAGTTTAGTGTTTGGAATTTTAAGGATTTGAAAACTGATCGAAGGGTATTTCCTTGTAGCATTCGACTGTAGAATGCATTACTTATCAAATCATATGGTCTAAACTTGACACATAAAGTCTTAATACAAGGCGGAAAATACAATCAACAAATAAGAAACATATATCATATATATATATAGTATGTCCAGTTTCATCCTCACCTTGTAAGATCCGAGATTCTTGACGGAGCACCCAAGTTTGACATTTCGTCCAGCAGGTACAGTTACATTTTCGATGTATTCGGTAAATTCGGGTTCTTCAACAATTACTGCAAGGCAAAAAGAACAGTCATTTATTTTTGTATTTTAAACTAGTGTGGAATTTTTCGTTTCTGTGCTGTAAATATTCAGATTATTATATTTAGGTTTTAGAGATGGGGCAGGAGCTTATTTTATTTATTTAGAAATAGGGAACCTTGCTGTTAGCTTTCATTAATTTTAATTCTTATGAAATAACGTTTGAGCCTCAGATTAGAGTCCTAATACTACTAATATTATGAAAATTAAAGTAAAACCAGTAAGAAAAGCAACAG
This sequence comes from Zaprionus vittiger, assembly GCA_018904025.1. Classification (NCBI taxonomy): domain Eukaryota; kingdom Metazoa; phylum Arthropoda; class Insecta; order Diptera; family Drosophilidae; genus Zaprionus; species Zaprionus vittiger. Next base: position 82,803 of record JAEIFQ010000444.1, on the reverse strand, counting down.
TCGCGCTGCACGCGACAGTGGGATACCCTTCGACCTATGTTCTGGTGTAGTTTAATTTGTTAAATTCATACACATATAGATAGGCATATGCTTGAAAATGATTCCCGACAGATGGCGCTCGCGCTTTCCGCTCGCCCGCCTCCCTTGTTAGCTGATACAAGCACTTGGTTTTATGCACATACTTTCTTAAATAACTTCTGTGTTTATTGTCCGATCGGATTGCAATTTCAAGAATACGTAGATATTTTAATGAGCTTAGTATATGTTAAAGTCAGAAAGTTGTATCTTTTATACAGCGCTTACAAATTAAGTTCAAAAATTAAATTATTTATTTGCGGGGGTGGTGGGCGTGGCACATAACATTTGAAATAAACTTGATCAGCTTATAGTACACAGGAGTCTTCCTGCCAAATTTGGTAACTCTAGCTTTTATAATAGCTGAGATCTGTGCGTTCACACAGACAGACAGACAGACAGACAGACGGACATGGCTCAATCGACTCGGCTTGTGATCCTGAGCAAGAATATATATACTTTATGGGGTCTCCGACGCCTCCTTCTGCCTGTTACATACATTTGCACAAAGTTAGTATACCCTTTTTTGACCATTTTCAATGGTCGAAGGGTATAAATAGCCTTAATTAGTGAATGGTCGAAGGGTCGGGACCCGCTCGAAGATTTTTTCTTAAAATAAAACTACTCGTGTGCACGCTTAATCTACGAATTAACGGTATGATTTTCGGGTTGTTACATTACAATATTAATATTTATATATTAGAACTGCTTTTCAAAACATGTATTATTGACTTTCACTTAATATTATTAATATATGCAATTTTCGATTAATGCATATTCTTATTCATTGAACTTTCAGTGGTTCGTTTGTATTGTCGGTCATGCTGTAGCGTAATTAGATATTTATAATGCCCGGCAGACACAAACGCATACATATATGGCTTAGCTTTTACACACCCGTACATAAATACACGCATACATACAAATACACATAAACAAATCATGAATTGTGTAATATAGCATGACGCACATGACTGAAGTCAATCTAATTTGTTCTGTCAATGCAAGTGGCCCTGGGGTACGAGCACACACACAAATACACTTAAATATGGTCGCACACTCCTATACCCAATCATGCATAAACAGTCAGTAAACATTTGACATATGACGTCGACCGCGTGTGTGGATCCATCTAATTATACAACATAAAACACCAGCAGCAACAAGAGCAACCCAAGTCGAGGTATACATATGTATATAACCATAGCATTCATTCGTTTTTATCTCTATCTTAGCTCGACTTTTGTTTTTCTCATTTACACTTCAATTGAATACAAACAAACAAATAGAGGCAGAGGCTGTAAAAAAAATTTAGCAATATGCAAACTATTGGCACTTATCGAGCATGCAACTTTTTTGTAGCCGCGTCAAATTACTTGCATAATCATGGGATTTCACCCAGCTGCAATTTTCGCGCCAGAGTGCGTGTCTGCATATCAATTTCGAGAGGGCGACAAATCACCCACTTTGCTTACTTTTCGCCAGTTTCACGGACTAGACGACTTGTGAATGACCTACTAATCCAAGTTGTGAGAAGCATTTTAAGATGGAATTATTGAAAATGTAAGAAAACCAATTAATGGTGTAATGGGGTTATTATAAATTTTTAATTTTTCCTCTTTTTGAATTATGAGTTTAGGGTGCAATTGAGCAAAGTCACTCGAAAAACTTATTGCATAAATATTTATATTCCCATTAAAATAATAATTGAATGATCCAGTTACGGGCTGGACTTATTCGGTTCAGGCTCTTCAAATGAGGCCAAGTTTAAAAACTTGGTATTAATATTGCCGAGGACAAGTTAATAGAGTTGGAAGAAAGGTAAACGGTTGTTTATTTGGGGTCTGATGATGCGGTGGATGTCGCCTGTTGCGACATACATACATAAATTGCATTGCCTGAATGAATTTTGCGCACAGTTGAGCGAAATTTGTATATTTTCCTACCTTCCCCCTTTTGCATCGCAGGACTCTGACAGCATCTGAGAACAATGACAGCCGGCATGGATGATAATATTCAGGGAAAAGAGGCTATAGCAGGGCGTCCTGCCTATGTTTCTGTTTCTGTTTCGTGCTCAGGCTTCAGCTCCCTCCCCTCCATTCCTTGTGCTTCTGTCTACGTTCAACCCCCAGCCCGCGAGCCTTGTCCCCGATTTTACTTTTCTCGACACGTTGATATATCTGCAGCTGCTGGCTATCAATTTTTGGCATATCTCCTTGTATCCCATATAACCGGAGGCGACTTTGTGCCAACCAGCAGCCACCTCCACGGCCGCGTTGTGATGCCGTATCGCTCATCCTGTATCTCTGCATCTATATCTGCCCCAACCTAGAGTGTAAATTTTATTGCTCAAGGCAACCCGCCTGTTATTGGAATCAGACAGTCGACCCTGAGGGCTTAAAGATAACTGTGATAAGAGCGTGTGGTAAATTACGCAATCACAAGAAATTGTATTTCCCCTCAGCAAAAATCCTGTTGGCAATTATATTAAATTATTAAATTAAAAACAAAATAACCAAATGTAAATTATAAAAATAATTCTTCTTTATTTTTCAAGACGTATGTCAAAAGACTAATTTTTTTTTCATCTGAATAGTATTCCACCACGTGAAATAAAAGATACAGATTCAGAGTATATAGTCTATAACTCGAAAATAATATTTTTGAGTGAAAAATGTATTTGAATCTTTGAATACTCGATTGTGAAATTGAAAAAATGTTAATTTTTCGAAGGTTTTTTAAATTTTGTTCGACTTGTGATAAAAACTATTTTTATACCCTTCGACCATTGAAAATGGTCAAAAAAGGGTATACTAACTGTATACAACTATGTTTATATCCTTGCAGTATATTAATTTTGGCCAGGAGTTTGCAGAGCACCTTAGGATACATCACTGACCTCATAAAATATAAGTATAACTGGAATAATAATTTAATGAGGAGTATCATAACCTTCTAAAGGAACCTGTTTGCCAAATATCAACGCTTTCATTGGAAAACATTGCATCGGATCAAAATATACTCACATCCAAAAATAAAGCGAATTTATTAAAAAACTTTAACTTTTTATACCCTTCGACCATTGAAAATGGTCAAAAAAGGGTATATTCGCTTTGTGCAAATGTATGTAACAGGCAGAAGGAGGCGTCGGAGACCCCATAAAGTATATATATTCTTGCTCAGGATCACTAGCCGAGTTGATTGAGCCATGTCCGTCTGTCTGTCCGGATGTCTGTCTGACCAGATGAACACACAGATCTCAGATAATATAAACGCTAGAGACACCAAATCTGGAAAGATGGTTCCTATATACTCGGCGCAGATCAAGTTTATTTCAAATGTTGGATGCCACGCCCACCGCCCCCGCAAATCACTAATTTAGTTTTTAGACTCAATTTGTATGCGTCGTAAAAAATTATTAGCTTTCTAACTTTAACATATACTAAGCTGATAGTTATATCTACTTATTCTTCTTATTTTAATCGGATCGAACCATAAACACAGAAGTTATTCAAGAAAGTATGACCATAACTCTAAGTGCTTGTGTCACCTAACACGGGAGGCAGGCGAGCGCGAAGCGCGAGCGCCATCTGTCGATGGCTCGACTGTTGCTCTCGTTTTGTTTCCAAAACTGAAGAAACCCTTAAAAGGACGACGATACGTTATGATTGAGAAAAAAAAATTGATAGTGCGATCAGCTGTTCAAATAAAAACAAAATGGAGGGTACTGGCGGCGGAAAAAAAGCCGTGTAAATTAATTTAAGCCAGAGGATAAATTAAATATTATATTAGAGAGAATGGGACCACAACACGCCTGATGCATATGGATGGAAACTACATACTCGTACATCTGTGTTTTTATATTTTCATAAAATCGTTTAAAATTTTTTTTTTTTGCGTGAAAGTCTTGTCAAAATGTAAACAAAAGTTTAGCCGTGTTAATATTTAATTTAATTTCATTATTAATTTAAAGTCAATAATGATCAGTGTTGGAAATGCATCTGGCACCCTACTTGTTTGTGTCCTCTGGTCACACTAAATTGTGCAGTCAGTAGTAATCGTCCGAAAGCCTTGCCCTTCTGTGTATAACGGCAAGAGCGCACGCCGTCAACTAACTAACTAAACTCTGTACATCCATTAACTCAATAAACCTTAAAATACCAACAATCAGTCGAATGTTTACATGTTCAAATAATTTGAACGGTTTTTGTAAATTATAAATAAAAAAAGACAAAAATGTAATTAGAAAAAATAGTAAAATATAAAATATTCAATTAAAATATGGAATGGCAGTAGGCACAAGAGAGGAAGCAAGAGGTTTGGGCGCAGAAACAGTACCGGTAGTTTTTGTGCGACTGGAAGAGCAAGACGGAGTATTGGAAAGTAGGCTTAAAAGATCAGGAGATAAAGCCTAGGAAGGAATTGGATTGCTAAGCTTTAAATTAGTAATATCTTCATATAAAGGTATTACACAAGGTATGCTCAGAAGAGCAGGTAGCACCAAGACTGCAGGGGGCTTACTTAGGGCCGCAAAGGGGTTGAATTTGCCCTGCATCTCCAAAACTCCGATTGGGGGTTAGAGAAGGCTGTATGTATCCGATAAAAACCAATTTTGGCTTTATGTGCATTTTCCGTAAGTCGGATTCAGCCACACGCCCCTTTTCACAGGACCATTTAACCCATCTAACCCGCAAAGTTAGGCCAGAGCATTTTAAGTGACTAAAATTATCACAAAGCCAACAACCAATGTAATCAGCCTTACGGTCGGAAGAGTATTTGCAAATTTCCGTGGAGCACGACAACATAATGCTATAAGTTAATATGCCTTCAAAATGTAGTGGACAGCAAAATATGAATAGAGAGCAGAGGTAATAACACAATTTCATGAGAGAGCAAGAAACAATTACAATTACACACTCAGAGAGCAAAATAAATGCCAAAACAAAACAAAAACAAAACAAAAACAAAAATATATGCTAAAAACGTGCAATTGAAAATAAATGAAATTATTATTACAAACTTATTTGTTTCTCAGGATTAGTACTTGTTATGTTTGCTACTCACTGTGTAAGCACCACCATTAAGCAGTGATAGAACTCCAAGTATCAATAAACTCAACAAAATTCGAGAAAATTCAATAAAACCACCGGGGACAAAGGCTAAAAAAACACCCAATCACAAAGATAAACACTAGTACTGTACGAATTTATGCACAGTTAATCTCATACTTCTCACAAATGGAATTTAGTGTTATGTATTATGTATGTATGAGGTGAAAATTTCTTGTGACAAGCATACTTACTGTTTAAATTCGGTGTTGGCGCATTGGACACTCCGCCGGCGACAATTACGCCGGTGCTACTGAGAACTGTGTTGCTATTGGGGCTTGCACCGCTAACAATTGCAGGCGCTGACGATTTGCTGCTGCTTGTGGGGTTTGCACTGTTGTAGTTATTATTTTTATTATTGTTATTTTTACTGTTGTTCCTGGGGCTGGATGTACCGCCCCCGACGCTACCGTTGACGACCTGTGGCAAGATGATCTTGTCGGTGAAGTCCCCCGTCGTTGCCGTGAGCACTAGGAGGACTCCAAATAAATGCCAGGACGGCGGCAACATCAACTTGCTGTGACTTTGCTGCCTTTCTCAGTCGGGAGCATCAATGCGTGCCTATTGGACTGGCTGCAGTGCATCGCTCTACCAGCAGCCGGCACCAATAACTACCTTGCCAAGCTTTGCTCACTACTCTCTCCAATCGAGGGCGCTTCGGAAGGAAATTCCAAATGAATCTTATCACACGGTTTCTTTTAGCTTAGAAATGTTAATAAATTGTACTCAGCTTTCTTGTTCATTAATCTGAAATTATAAAACGATTAGTGAGTTCTATTATTTCGAGAAAATACAATTGGTAAATAATATTCTTAATAGTTCGGCACACACCACATTATATAGAAACAAGTATCGAAATCTTAAACACGTAAACTACAATACAGTCAAGCGGGCGACAGTAAAAAAATTTTCCTCCAATTTTGGAATATCTAATAATTCCTAATACCAAACTGTGCGCTTATTCTAATGCCACCAATTGATATCTTGTTAACATTAGCGATTGCACTATGGGGAATTTGGCCACTTTTTTTGACGTAAATGTATTTTTTACATGTATGCAGATTTATTGTATTTACGTATAAGGAATAGATCAAACTATCATCTTACACCCTGCAAATGTTAACTGAACAGTCCATGCGTTTGCAAGCGAACATTTTTAAAGTGGAACTTTTCAAAGAGCCAATGTAAAACGTTCAAAATTAAAATAGATATTCATATTTAGGGTTTTTAATATGCCTTGTTATAAATATTTTGATTATTTAGTGCGTGAATTAATGATTTGTACATTGCGAGTGGTATTTACATGTAGTTTAAGGAAAGAAATTTCAACTTTGAAAAGAACTACTAAAATTGTTCAAATTTGTTCAGCGAGTGTCTATATACATATTGTCATATAGATATTGTATACATATAGTCTCAAAGTGCGCTTTATGCGGCTTTTTGAGAAATCTCATTTTTTTTTTTATCGAGATAATAATCTCGATAATAATGCGTAATTGTGGGGTAAGCAATGATGTGGTCGTGAGAAACAAAATCCAATATTCACTTTCGTTAGTGAGATTTGAAAGTGAAACTTAGCATATCTACATACTTTTTATTACTTATCACTTATTAATAAGCCGGAACGAGGCAGATCGAGCCGATATTTCGTATAGCTGCTGATATAGGTTTCAACCTTATCCCATCTGACTTGTATATGGTCTTTAATATGATCTCAAAATTTCATCGGACTTTTATTTATTTATTTAATTAAAGTCGACAATAGACAGTCGACAGATTACGATTAAAATTTAAATTAATACTTTTACATTAAACATTTAAAATTACATAAAGGCAATTTTATATTTTTATACCTGTATAAATTAAAATTAAAATTTAAGCTGGGGTAAACAAGAATTAGCTGATCCCTCATTGCCATGGGGCAATCAGATCAGATCAACCAATCAGATTAGGAAAGTTAGATATTAGTAAGGTTAATAATTATTACAAATTAAAAATTTAGACATGTCCCAATTCGGTCGAGGGGCGATGTTTCAAACAAGTAACCCGACCGACCGAACGAAAACGCGAGAAGAATACACGAAAACAAATGGATAGAATTTAAGTGTAATTAAGGTGTTTCTAGGAAAGTTAGTTTTATTGATAGATAAGTGAGACAGAATTTAAGGAAGCTATAGAATTTGTGTAAAATACGATGAAGTAGAGTTTGTTATAGTCCGAACACAATACCCTAAAACGCAAGGGCTAGTGGTGAAAATTACGACTAATTCTACAAGGGACAGAGAAGTGTAACAGGCTAACCAGGTCATCACTATCAATATCACCTTGTATAAGGTTATGAATAATGACTACACCAAGCATGGTTCTACGGTTAAATATGGTAGATTAAGTAACTTAAGCCTACCAATATAGGGAGGGAGCCTTACATTAACATCCCACGTATTGCAAAGATTAGAAAGTTTTTTTGTACAGATTCAATGCGGTCCTTATAAAAAGGATTTTTGTTAAATAATGATCGTCAAACTCCTTAGACCATCTCTTTATAAAGCCGAGCACGCCCATAGTTTTATTGACCATTGAGGATATATGCTCACAATACTTAAGTTTGCGGTCCAAACGGACACCCAGATCGTCAACCAAGAAAATTCTTTCCAAGGCACAACCTCAGGGACTGTAAGATACAAACTTCGTACTGCTACGTGAAAATGTCATCAGCGTGCATTTGTAGCTGTTTAGATTTAAAAACTTGCACAACACCATGAATAAAATCTATCCAGGTGATGACAGCAGTCGTCTTTGAATTGATAACAAATCTTAACATCATCCGCATACATAAGAGTACGTGAGTTACGTATGACCAACGGAAGGTCAATGATGAAAAGCGTAAAGAGAAATGAATAGGAAAAGAATAAGTACTTTTAAAGAGGACTATTTGAGTTCTGTCAGTCAGTAGCTCACAATCCAACTAAGAAGTTTTGGGGAAAACCCGAATAGGTTAAGTTTATGTGCAAGAAGGGAAGTGTTGACTGAGTCAAATGCTTTACTGAAATCAGTTTGATGATTATCCTGTAAACCCTTTATGATAAAGGAATTCAGCTCCAACAAATTTATCGTCGTTGAACGACATTTCATGAAAGAAGATATAACGGATCTACAGGAATGTTGCAAGAGAGGAATTACTATCTTCTCGAAGAATTTCGGTATAGCCGACAATTTAGAGATACCTCTATAATTGCCTGCATCAGATTTACTACCCTTTTTGAACAAAGGAATTATAAATGATTCCTTCCAAATGGAAGGAAAAGAGGCAGTTTCTAAGGACAGCGAATAAAGTTTGAGCAGTGGCTTACTAAGTGAGTTGGCACAGTATCGAAGTACGCAAGCGGGAATACCGTCGGGTCCTGGCGAGAATACTGGTTTAACCGAATGAAGATCCTTAACCAGTGAACTTACCTTCAGGAGAGGGGTGAAAATACTAGTCGAGTTTGGAATTTTATATGGATAGACAGCAGCAATTTGTGTAGAAGATGAGTAAGTCGTTTGGAAAAATTTTGCAAACATATCGGTCATGGCCTGATCTGTGTCTGCATCAACATCTTCAAACGTCAATTCGGAGGGAAATACCCCAGACTTTCGCTTCATGTTAACAAAACTATAAAACTGTTTTGGATTCTGAAAAAATTGAAATCTACAACGAGTTAAATAATGTTTATAACAGTTCGCGTTCAGCATGGTAAAGTTTGACCGAGCAATTAAGTAGCAGGAAAGAGCAAGAGGAGAGCTATTTACTTCATAAGACAGCTCTTTGTAAACCAAAGGGGCTTACTCGAGCATTGCCAAAACAGCTTTAACGAGGCGCTGATAGATCAAAAAGTTAGGTCAAAATTCAACAGAACATTCGAAGTTGGAAAGCATTGAAACTGCATTGCTAGATGAGTTTGAAGTTAAAGTGTCATCAGCAGAAATACACCACAGATTTAATAGACGGTATGAGAGTTTACACTTATTTCTGTATGCATTAATGGAAATAGCATAGACTTGTTATTTCATTAATGGCATCCAGTATTCTCCTGCAAACAAAGTTGTGCTGTACCAAGCAAAAACGTTAAAAGAATTTAAAGTCAGTTTGGATGTATAGAAAATGTTTTTGGTTCGAGCAAGTTATCGAACAAGCCTTGATCATTAGTCGAAAAAGAAAGTTCCGAAACTAAGAAGATTAGCAGTGACAACAAGATACGAAAATATTTCTAGTGCGGTGAGGGTAGCCATTTGATGAAAGACGGTAGAAACAGTTTGAATGTTTTAAATGTAACCACCCAAAATATCGTGCATCAGAGTAAAAAGTGGATGGATAGGTTAAACAAGATCAAATTACAATCGTCGAACAGGATAAGAAGGTACAGTCAAAGCCTTAAACCATTTTCACTCCTTCAGCTTTTGAGTTAAATAATGTGCCGATGATGTTTAGGCCATGGATTTTAAAAAAATTCATAGTCTATTGTGTTTGTCGGAACGGAAATGTGCGTAACAGGCAGAAGGACGCATCTCCGACCACATAAACTATATATATTCTGAATCAGTATCAGAAGCCGAGTCGATTGAGCCATGTCGGTCTGTCCGTCTGACCGTCTGTCCGTCTGTCTGTCTGTATGAACACCTGGATCTCAGAAACTATAAGAGCTAGAGTCATCAAATTTTGCGACAACATACGTATATATTGCAGTGTCTCAAAGTTTTTTTAATATTTGGACACGCCCATTCCATTAAAAACTACAATATTAGCTCAACAACCAAAGTTGTATATCTTACATGACAAATACCTTGCCGCGGGCGTTATGTTTTCATTTAAATCGGACTATTAATAAGTGAGATATGATACGAATTAAACTCACCTTGAACATATATACTTAAGCAGACCTAATTTACGCAAGCATACCGAAGTTCAAACCTAGCGTCAGACACACAGCATTTTAAACTTTTTATTTGCATTGTATGGTAACAGAATTGGTTCACAATGCAGCTTTGTCGATAGGATAAGGAGTGTGGCAATGGCCGAGTGGTTAGAGTGGCGGATGGAAAATTAAAAAGACTGTGAGAGAGTGAGAGAGAGTACGTGTGTTCTCAACTCCCTGTTTGAGGCGGATGCGAATTTTCATTTGTTATTTATTTTTGTTTTGTTTATTTATTTTATTCTAATAAACTAAAAGAAAAGTTACAGTCAAGCGGGCTGTAATATAGCCGCTACAAACAAATTAAATTATTTAATTAAATTTCAATAAAAAATAGTTTTTCCTTATTTTGTTTTCATACTATATTATGCAATAAAATTATAATAGTTACAAATAATATTAATTATTTATAAATAAAGTTTACTATTTTTATTATATTTATCACGCATCAAAAAGACACGAGCCAAAAGTAAATAATGCGTTCTTCAATGCCGTCACTCTTTCCGTATTTTGCCTGCTATGATTTTGCAAGTTCAATATTATTCTTATTGGATATTGTTATTTTGTTTTGCTCTCAACATTTTGCAATTAGAATGCTAGAACATAACAGCGATCATAAGACTGTGGCGACGCAGCCTCATCGATATGAGCCCGATCTGGCAGCCCGGCACCATCATAAGCAAACGATAGTTCTACCGTTTCACTACAAGCCCTTTAAAAGTTGTGAATGTGCGAGTGGGACGCCCATACATACATGTCTGCATATCCACATGTATGTATTGGCATCCCACTTCAACACACATTATTGCACGCATGTATGTACATACAATACAATTAGATTTGGAGTTGCTGTTGTGTACCAACGAAAGAAAACTAAGTTCTAATTACATATATTGCGTACCAAAAACTTAAAAAAACCGGCTACCGCCGCCGCCCCTTTTCAATGTTTTTGAGCTTTTAAAATATTTTAATGAAAAATAATGAAAAACAAAAAATTTCACATGCCGAGCGCGGTAGCAATCGAACCCCCACACTGTCAAACATCATTAGCCTTACAGTCCGGGACATAATCCACTCAGCCACTGAACAACTCTAGCTCGTGCCAAAAAATCAACAACAAGCACATGAAATAAATTTTGGTACGCGCTAGAAATGCATACATATACCTATTGCCCTCTCGCTCAGTCTTCTGCTTTGTCTATGCGTTCTTCTTCTTCTGTTCGTTAATTCAAATTGCGCGTCTCGTCGCACACTGTATAAAATTTATCTCCACCAAATTTTTAATATTAATCCAAATAAAGCGCATTTTTGATTGCGAGTTTTTATAAATATCCGACAATAAATAAGTTAGACAGATTTAATCTATCTATGACTGCAGATTGCAGAAATTTATTAATTTGGGGAACATTTAAGTTGCGCAGAACATCTCAAGTCGACTCGTAGGTCACCAAAATTTAACTTTTTAAGAACAACTAGCCCCATTACATTTGGGGCCTCCCCTTGGTGTTCCCTATGTACTGATTATTTTTGATAATCGGTGGAAAATTCGAGCTGCTATTCTATTCTGTTATTTACAAACTTTTTTTACGGTATACTAAGATAATCCATGGCCTTATACAGTCAGCACCTGACTGTAGCGTTTGTATTTTTTTTATTTAAATACTATGTTACAGTGCCATTTTTCGCTCGTTTATTCTTCAAATGACAAATCCAACGTTGCATGTTTCCGATGTTTAAATTAAGCGAAAAGATCCACAACTTCATGACTGGAGATTCTCTCATCTCTATGTGTGTATCCCAAAGACAAACCGTTGAGTCGATTTTCAGACATGTTGACTCTTAGGAATGTTTTCAGTCAATTGAACGCTAATAAAGAACGCTCTGCTGTTGCTAAAGTCACATTCACTATTTCCTTAACGGTAACTTTATGTGTAGCTTTGGAATTAGTCCATCTTAAGTGGACGAACCCGAGAAAATCCTCTAGCACGACAAAATCCACTACATCAACATAGCGTCATTTGAATTATGAGACTTGTGTCCGTTGTTTTGCTAATCAGAGTACAATTTCGAGGTGCCGTTTCCAAATGATGCTTTAAATTTTAGTCTCCAGAACTCAATCGGAATGCTATTAGCGACCGAAAAATACCTTCTTTACCAGAAGAGGCATCTTCTCTTATGGGGGGGGCTACAGCCCCCATAGCCCCCCCTAGATCCGCCACTGGTGGCACATCTAAATGTAGGCCCTATTTACCTGTTATAACAAAAACGGTCTGCCACGCCTTCTCCTTTTGTTGTGCTTATTGAAACAAAGTTAATATGCGATGTATTTTTTTTTAACTGGAATCAAAAAGTATGTAGTATTGTAGTTGACAAGTTAATGGGTCAAAATTCTTTGACAAAAGATCTACTAGGTTTCATTAGGGTAGCCAAACAGCTTTTCTCTATTTAGGACTATTCTGTGTCTTTTATTGCTTTAAGAGACTTCTCAATATTATAATGATTATATTACCCCCATAAACCAAAGAAAGTCCCATACCTTTGTATACACAGCCAGACCATTTATCAATTGGCCGCCAGAGGGCGCTGCCGACGCTTCAAACAATCTTAGAGTCAAATCTTTATGACTTTTTGAGTTTCGGTTTGGCAAAAGGGTTTTTATTTGCGTGCCTCTTCTTCGGGCAACGGCCAAAAGTTTTGCGCGGCACGTGCAGCCCCAAATGCAAAAGAGGCGTGCAATTCGGAATATGGCGGCTTACTCCAACATAATATTTTGCCAAACTTTATTGAATTCCCTACGTGGCATCTATGAGGCTGGAAGGATCGGAAGGGAACGCACAAGTTGGAAGATAGCAAACAATCGACATGTAGTAGACAGAGAATAAGAGGAGGAAGAGAGGGAAGCAGCAGAGTGTGCTTTGAATGAAAATTTATGTGCGCAAAGTTAAATGGAAAGGACGAAAATTAAGCAATGCCTGCATACTTTTCGAATATTTGGCTTGTATTCTCAGCGTAAGCAAATGCAGAAACTTCTTTAGATGATGCACACGGTGAGGTTACCTGCAAATGGCATGCGAAAAATAAAAACTAAAAGGAATGCAACTAAAAAAATTACATAAAATCTGAATAATAATTGAAGACACAATAGAAAGGATTATGTTTTGAAACTCGAATGTATTATCGCTGTTCAACAATTTTCAAAGACGAACGAAGGACTCTATTGGCTTACATGCACTAGAAACAATCTATAATATTATATAAACCAATATATAGAGATACAAATATAAGTACATAGTACTATAAAGTTTTTGAAAGAATGCGATTAATGTAACATACATATATGTAAGTACATATGTACATACGAATGGTACAGACGCTTCCGACAGTAAGATACCCTTTTCAAATTTTGTAAAACCGTCTTACTCACATTTAATGGCACTTTCATACCAGCAGCGCGCTGCTCAAAGCTTGGGACTAATGTGTCTTTTGCGTTTATTTTCCGATCGAACTGAAGGAGAGAAGAGAGAGAGGGATACTACGATATAGCCAGTTAACTAACTATATGTCGAAGTCAGAAAAAGTATATAATTTTTGTGCCTCAAGCATTTGTGCGTTTCCACAAACTGACTGCCGTGATCCTGATCAAGAAGAGATGATCAAGAATATATATATTTTGGTTCAGGGCTTTGCCACGTGTCCTTCTGCCTGGTACAACCATTGTAAGTATACACATATACCCATATACGCGGGGCGTTGCGAAGTAAACGTTTCCTATTTTATTATATTTGATTAATAAGTTAAAAGAGTTATTATTGTCTCAATAATGTTTTATTTATTTATTTATTTTAATAGCCAAATATTGAGTTAAAACTCAATAGTAGGTGTGTAAATGAAGCAATGGCAGCGTTATGGCCTTCAGCTTTTTACATAGGTTTGAGTGCTAATCGTTTACTTAAGGTTTATAATGTGGTAATTTGTTGTTATTGTAATGTTTTTTTTTTTTATGTTAAGTTTGTTTTACAAATTGTATGTTTTATTTATATAGCCATGCCGTCCCCCGGGATTCGAACCCGGAACCCCTGTAAAGGTAACATATGTGTGTCGGACGCCCAGACTACTAAGCTACAGTGATCGGCGCAATAATGTTTTAATTAGAGGAGGGCCTCATATTTTCTCTACACAGACGAGACCGAATTCAATGCGTAATTCAAACCAAATAGACAACTGATTTTAATTAGCATCATATCCCCGTAATCGAAACTTGTGAAAGTGTTTATTACATCATCACTACGCTATAGAATTTCCCATACTCTCAACGTGTGGTAAGCAAACTAAAGCTACTACACCCCCAAAAGGAAGTGGAAATAAAATTAAATATTATTTATCCTCCCCTAATCGATATCGTGGCAGAAGCATGTGAGACACGCGGCCAATTAGCGCTGGAATTGATAAGAAATCTTTGTTCTAGAGTAGTTAATGCGATTTCGCAAGTTTTCAGATTGAAAAGTATGTAAGTTCTCGAATGCCGCATTAGTTTGCCAAGTTTTCATTTCAACACTTTTTATGTCATGGAAAGTAAGGTCGAGTGTGCTTGATGTTATACTCGATAGTAAAATGTTCGTGTTTATAACATCTATGATAAGAATATGTATGTAGATACATACATGCATATATAGAATGTATAGTCATTCAACAATTTGAGCACGCTCAGGCTAGGTAGTAATATTTAACATTTAATAGACAAACAAAAAAAAATAGACAACAAAAAAAATTAAAAATTGTCCATACCCCGCCCCACAGAGGGTTAAAATCTGGTGATTGAAGTGGCCAATCGGGGATTTGAAAGTTATCATCCACAAGCCATTTCGTAGCCTTCCTTGGAGTGTGCCTGGGGTCATTATGGACTACTCTTTATCCATTTAAGAAATTCTGTCACGCCAGATAAGTGCATGTAAATGTATTGCACTATTGCCATTGTAGACCCAATCATCTATCATGTAACCGACAAAATTCTGCCAAAACAATCTTAATCATTATCAAAAACCGAGTTAACATTGCCATGTCCGTCTATCTGTCTGTAAAGTTGATAACTAACTTTAGTTTTCTCATTATACCTTTCGACCATTGAAAATTGTCAAAATGGAGTATACTAACTAATAGATATACATATTTAAGAGGCATAAGGAGCCGTGACAGACCCCATAAAGTTATATATTCTTGCTCTGGATCACTAGCCGAGTCGATTGAGCCATGTCTGTCTGTCACACAGATCTTAGCTATTATAAAAGCTGGAGACACCAAATTTGGCAGGCTGGTTCTTGTATACTATGCGCAGATCAAGTTTGTTTCAAATGTTGGGTTCCACTCCCACCGTCCACGCCAATCAATTATTTAATTTTACAACTCGATTTGTGAGCGACGTATAAAGGATATATCTTTTTGACATATACTTAGCAGATTGAAATAACTGCGTATATACGTGTCCTCTAAACTTCAATCCTATCGAACATTAAACAGTAAATAATAAATAATAAAGCATAATAAATTAAACTACCCGGAAGATAGGTCGAAGGGTATCCTACTGTTGAGTGCACTCGATTGTTGCCCTTTTTTTGTTTTTAATTGTTTTTCTTTATTTAAAATAAATATGTTTGTATAAATGCCCCATGAAAAGCTTCACTCTCTTGTCGGCCATGTGTACAGTCAGCTGTTAGAGTTACAGAATTACATACAAATATAAACAATGTTTCCATTAGCCGCAAAAATAACTTCACACTTGTGCCCCGAGTAAATTCACACAATTTGTCACAGAGTGTTGGCACTAAAAGCTCAAAAGGCAATCCCAGCCGACTTGTATCCACGCCAACTGTGCCTCGACATCATCAGCATCAGTGGCCTCGGCTGCAGCATCATCATCATCAATGTCGATGGCATCATATTTTTGCAATTTATTTGCTCCGCTTTGCACAATTTGTAAATTTGTTACGCAAAATGACAAACAAAAGAGAAAAGAAGTAAAGAGCAAAGTGCGAGGGCAAAGAAAGAGCAATAAGCTGCAATGATGCTGCATGGCAAAAAGTTTTCCCGGCATCTGCCATTGATCTGCATTGATTCTAGTAGGCACACACGCATACATAGAGCTAAAATACATGTAGAATTGTAAACACATACACATTACGCATGCAGTCTCTCTGCACCTATTTTTCTGTCTCCTTTCCACTCCCATTTTCTCTGTCTTCGCTATCTGCATCAGTGTTTGCACTAGACTAATGTATTTTTAAGCTAGATTCTTTGTTTATATTTGCTTTGCAGTTTTGGGTCGTGTTGTGCTCGCATTAAAAGCTCCGTTCCAAGACCGATAATGAATCTCTTGCTTTTCTGCAGAGTCAAAAACTCGTCTGACTTTGGTTTATTCATTTAATCTTTTATAAGTGTGTTTAAAGTATTGGTCGAGCAGACGTTCAAGAGGTACTCTCAATATTTTGTTTAACTGTCAATTGTTGGCATAAGTAAAGTTAAAACCAACATGCATTTTTTACTTCTTTAAGTATTCTATTTCGATTTTGAATTGAATGACTAAAGGGTGCAACCCCATAATCTAATGATTTGACCATGTGTTACAGAAAACAATTAGATAAACAATTCTAACATACCGAAGCTATGGCTCAAAATCTGACTATTCATGTTTTTTTTTCATGAACATACAGCGTACTTATAAGACATAATCATCTTCTGAAATATGTGTATAAAATGCCTATTGACGTAAGGAACAATTATTGGAACTACGTAATACCGTGGTTATGGAAATTGTAACTATGAAATATAATTAGTTCCACACATTTACATAAGTTACGATACAATTGGAAAATATAGTTGGGCGATTTCAATAAAAATATTGCTATGTCTTTCGTATGTCATCTTTATGTATAGTATCTAAACTTTTAAGGAATTTCGTCGGTTTTTATAATGCATTATTTAAAATCAATTACCAAAAAGCTAAACTAATATTGTATATGTAAGAATGTTAGGTCTTCATCAGACTCGACGCGGGTAAAATTAAGAAGTAAGAGTACCCAGTACAGACAGCTTTAATATTGCGAGAAAAGTTTGCGAAAGACTTAACCAAAAGACTTATAGTGCGGAATTAATATATTTTTTTAAAATACAAGTTCGAAGCTATAATTAATAATATTAATTGAATAAGGTAACTATAATATCATTGTACGAATGCCTATAATCCTTTCTTTCATTTAAATTGATTAAGTAAATTTAGCAAAAATATTTCATTCACCTTATTTTGTAGTTATAAATTAAGTCACTTGTCACACATACTTCAAACAAAAGTACGTCGAAAATGCGATCAAAATCACCGTATGTTTTTGAAGCAAAACATTTCGTGTAAGGACATTTGGTTCGGTAGAAGGCGACTTGCGACCTCGACAACTTGACGCGTCCGCTTCGTGCAGAATCTGTACCGAAACTGATTCGTCGACAGGCGCCATACGCACAGCACACATAGCTATAGCTTGAGCCTGGTCCATAACGACAGTAACAGCAACAACAACAGTCGTTGTGGGTAAACCCAAAAAAAAAACTTTCGGCGAATGAAAGAAAAAGTAGAAACGTAACGAATGATAACAGACCAAAAGCCGAGGTTCCCACACGAAGGCGCTTCGGCTGAAAGCAACCATCGTGTAGGATGCTGCTCGTTGTGGTTAATGTTCTATGTTATATTGTAATTTTTGTTGTTTTTGTTGCTGATGTTGTTACGATACCAGGCATGACCGTCGCTCGGCGTATAGTTTGTGTGCAACCGCAACCACAACAACAGGCCGCAAAACACGCGACAAAAATGTTAACTGAGGTCCCAATCGTAACATGTCCCCCTCCTATCTACCACTCACATCTTCACAACAGTCGACAACAACATTCCATAAACCAAGCTATTGTCCTTAAATGACTTCCGCACTGGCGCTAGCGCGAGTTTGAGTTACATTTGGTTTGGGTTGCAATCGAACTTAAGGACGTCGAACCTATTTGCAACAAGTTGAAAAGTTTACGACCAGACCGAGCCCAGGTTGCGAATAAGTTTGAGGCAGTCCGCCTTTTGCTGTCGGGCTAATTGAATGAATACGAATTAGAACTTATATTCAAAACAAGTTGATTCGACTCTTCAAATTTGTATATTAACTTTGATTAGTTTAGGCAAGTAAATTAATTGTATTTATTTCAGCTCAATTTCAGTTTCACATATGAGATAAATTTAATATTCAATTTGCCAAATACACATACTTCATGCTTTTGGATTAATTGACTATTAGTATACAGTACAAATGTTTTTAAACATAGCTTAACAAGAAAAATAGAAAAAACCACGCGACAGTGAAATACCCTTCGACCTATGTTCCGGTGTAGTTTAGTTTGTTAAATTCATACACATATACAAATGCGCATGCTTTTAAATTATTGCCGACAGATGGCGCTCGCGCTTCGCGCTCGCCCGCTGCCCTTGTTAGCTGACACAAGCACTTGGTTTTAAGCACATACTTTCTTAAATAACTTCTGTGTTTATTGTCCGATCGGATTGCAATTTCGAGAATACGTAGATATTTTAATGAGCTTAGTATATGTTAAAGTCAGAAAGTTGTATCTTTTATACAGCGCTTACAAATTAAGTTCAAAAATTAAATTATTGATTTGCGGGGGCGGTGGGCGTGGCACCTAACATTTGAAATAAACTTGATCAGCTTATAGTACACAGGAGTCTTTCTGCCAAATTTGGTAACTCTAGCTTTTATAATAGCTGAGATCTGTGCGTTCACACAGACAGACGGACAGACGGACAGACAGACAGACATGGCTCAATCGACTCGGCTTGTGATCCTGAGCAAGAATATATATACTTTATTGGGTCTCCGACGCCTCCTTCTGCCTGTTACATACATTTGCACAAAGTTAGTATACCCTTTTTTGACCATTTTCAATGGTCGAAGGGTATAAAAACAAGTAACGAGCCCTGTATTATTAAACTTTTCATTTGCAATCGCAAATTCTGTATAACTGTTGTGTATCTTAAACTTGAAATAAACTTGATCTGCATATGGTACTCGTATACCTTCATTTCATCAAGTTTCACTTATATGCAGGCACCTTAAATAATGATTGTTTTTCTTTTATCGAATCGCTTCCAAAGCGTTTCAACTTGCTTACTTTTGGCATATGCGAGGCTATCCCAAATTTCATCACTTTTACCAAAGTACTCATAGAAAAATAAAATTATCATTATTTGAGTGTGTAATAATATTGAATAACATATTTTGGTTCTCTGAATCTGAGTCCCGAGACTTGCAGACTTGATTCATTTAGCGACCAAGAATAACATATTACTCCATAAGTCGTACACCCAGGATATGACTTCTCTTTTTTGTAGGACTGTTTAATTATTAGCTTAGGAGAACAAAATTCAATCAGAAAATAATGATTATTTTCCTAATTTTCGATTAAAATACTGAAGTTTTCGGAAAGCTTTGATGCTTACTTTTCAAGTGGACCAAGGCGAAACAATTTTAACTGTTTGTATACACTTTGATCATCGATTTAAACTTAAAAGACCCATTTGATTGCATACTAAGCAATGCACCCTGGGACACATCTTCGACACTGTAAGGTGATTTGACATCAACAGCCGTGTCCGTCTGTCTGTTGCAACGCAAACTTTTTGAGCTATCTTGATAAAACTTTGTTCACATGTTTCTTATTGATGCACGCTGTTTATAAATCTTACGACGCACTTTTTCTGATTAAATAATCCATATAAATTTTCATCAAAATCGGAACAATACAGCATATAGCTTCTATAGGAAAAATCGAAATGTGGGTCTTTGTATGAGAAGCATTATTGTTTTTCGAAATAGCTTAACTAATGAGTGTTAATCAGAGTTAGGCATTAATCGTCGTATACTTGTTCTATTTCATTTAAATCAGTCAATTATATTCTATAGCTTACAATTGAACAAGAACTGCATTTGCGTGGCTTTAATAGCTGGCTCCACATCTATTTTTTTAAGACCTTTGGTACCTCTGGTAATTGGTACCCCTTGGCACACTTTATAAGTTTGCATTCGTTATATGAGGAATAATCCTTGTTTTGATCGAAAAAATAACAGTCAACATCCAACCATTATGTTCAAATCGGAATTTTCACTCAATATATAATTATTATGAAACGAAAGACAATCAAACTCAGCAAGCTATCATTAAATAATGAGTTTTATTTTTTGTGGTTTTAATGGTCCCAGTTTGCATTCTTTAAAAAGTATTTTTTTCTGCTTTTACAGTTGTTGTATATGTTTGCTCGTATAGTTTAATTATCAATTTGTTTAGCAGCTGAAGCCTCTCGAGAGATATGCCAAGGTCAAAAACAAAGACGAACACGCAGCGAACGACCTGCTGAATTCGAGGAGGAGTATCTCGAACTTTTGAAGGAAGCTGTTTGTTTAAAAAAATCAACTGTGGTCATATGTGTAAGACAGCCCTCAAACATCTTCATTTTACGGGATTTACTAAAACAAAACCGTACGAACATTTGTCCCCAACCCAAAAAGTGCAGATATCAACAATAACAACAGTAAACTTGGAAATTCATTCTGTGCAAGAATATATAGGTACTATCGTACTATTGGTACTATTTAGTATACCATTGTTTTTAACAATTTGCAATGTTTAAGTGGGATAAAAATAATTACATAAGAATGGATTTACTAAAATTAAATTATGTTAAGTTTATAATGGTTTTGATTTAAAATAATTGTGAGTACTGCAAAACTCATTTGTTTAAGGAAACTAAAAGCGATACCACCGTCTGCGTTGCTAATGTTACTGAATTTTCTCTTTATCACAATTTACAAGATATAAATAATATTATTCAATAAATTTTTTTTCCAAAAAACGTGTTTATTTGTACAAAAATTTTGACTACGAATTGTAGAAAAATCACCACCTGTTGCTTAATGATTAATTGATAAGGCCTTACGATTTAGAGAAATATAAAATCAATTTTATGAGGAACTTTCATAACATGTTAACTTGAACACCTTAATTAAACAATAATTTTACAATCGTATTTCCATTTGTATAATTTCTTTTCAACTTTCATCATCTTGCTATGTTTGCGTATTTTCAGAAACAAGTACATTATCTCTCTAGCGAATCCAAAATTTGTAATGTGTATGTACATATGTAGTACGAAATATGTATGGGGTCCAACACCCTCCCGCCAACCACCACCATTTGTCAGTGGGGTACTTCTGAAAACTAAAGTTTCGCAAAGAAAGGACAGATGGTGTACAAGAAGGAAAAGGGGAGCCGAAAGGGGGCCAGTGGGCTGTTGGGAACTGAGAAACCATCTTAATGAACTCTTTTAAATCTTTTCATGGCATCACTCAATGCCAGCAACATTTACACTGACAAGGCGAGACACATGTACATACATACATACATATGTATGTACCAATAACTCGACCAAATCTAACAACAACCTTTAAAGCCACATTGCGTGTTCATTACGTAAGGCGTTTGCCCCTGAGGTGTTGCTCATCAACTGCCGTGCTATTTGTGTGCAGTATGTGGCGAGACGCTGAAGCCACAAAGGTCGTTGCAACTCATTTCAACATCAAATGGGCAAAGGGAAGAAATAGGGAGGTGAGAGAGTGTGCAAAGTAGGTTCTTCGCCGGTCATTACAACACTTGCTTGTCTGCTTTGTGAAGTTGACGCGCCGTGGGGAAGCTGGTGCTGCCTCTTTGCGTTTTTCACGCCGTGTCGAAAGTTTTCTTGTTTTCCCTCTGACCGTCGACTTTTTTTGACAATGAAATTTTTGACTGGTGATTGTTCGCCGTTCAATGTTATTCTTCCGGTTCAGTCGTGTTGTTTTGTTATTGTTTTGCTGCTGCTGTTACTGACTTAAACCAGAATTCGTTATAGAAAAACCTTAGAAGTCTTAGAAAGTTGTGCGAATTGAAAATGGAAAGTTTTGTTTTGCAGTTGTGTTCCAACTTCAGCAACTTTATACTACTATATATTGCAGAGAGTTTCCCACTTACTTTACTATCCTCTTTATTCACGTTTAACTTGTCTTGACTGTTCGACTTGTCAAATAAGTAATATGTTCAGTACATGTACTTCAATTTCTAGTCAGCTAATGATGTAAAATATTATGGTGTATAGAATTTTGCATATTGGAAAAAGATTTCAGAAGTATTTCGATTTATTCGACATATACCTATTATATATTTGAGTCACTTGAACCGCTTTGAGGCAAAGTGCAAGCATCGCTGCTCGATTTTATCCAATAAAAGGCAACAAGAGAGTTTTTAAATATTTTTATACCCTTCGACCATTGAAAATGGGCAAAAAAGGGTATACTAACTGTGTGCAAATGTAGGTAACAGGCAGAAGGAGGAGAATATATAAAGTCTGTCTGTCTGTCTGTCCGCCTGTTTCTGTGAACGCACAGATCTCAGCTATTATATAAGTTAGAGTTACCAAATTGGTCAGGCAGACTCTTGTGTACTATAAGCTGATCAAGTTTATTTCAAATATTAGGTGACACGCCCACCGAAGCATGTACATATGTATGAATTCAACAAATTAATCTACACCAAAAGATAGGACGAAGGGTATCCCACTGTCGCGTGCCGCTCGACTGTTGCTCTCGTTTTCACTTAAAAAATTGTATAAGGCCAGAAAAAGATAATATTCAGTTGGTGCCAGATCCGGACAATACGGTGGATGCATTAAATCCTGCCAGCCAAGCTGCCTTAGTTTACAATGATTCAACGAGTGTGGTATAGCGTTGGATTGATGAGCACACAACTGCTATCCGATTGGCCAGTTCTGGTCGCTTCTGGTTAATTAATGTCTTCAAACGGTCAAATTGTTGACAATAAAGATTTGAGTTAAGTTTTTGTCTACAGTGTGTCAACTAATTCTTTGCAAAAGGAAAAATGCAATGAATATTAACGTTTAAAGTAGATTTTTATTTATATAATGAGGGTTTACTTAATTTTTCTTTATTATATTATTAGATAAAGAACTATGAACTAATTATCATCAACAAAAATATAAAATTCTTATTTAAACATTTCAAAATCAAACAAAAACAAAATAAAAAGCGGGCGACCGCGAAACTCGAGTGCCATCTGTCGAGAATAATTTTAAAGCATGTGCACCTGTATATGTGTATGTACTTAAGAAATTAAACTACACCGAAACATATGTCGAAGGGTATTCCACTGTCGCGTACCGCGCACCTGTTACTTTTCTTACTGGTTAATGATAAAAAAATTTAATTAAGTCGGCCCAAATGATTAGTTATATTGAACTGTTGTATCTACATCTTATTACTTTTGGTGAGGACATCTTGGAATATTTCTGGACATTTCAACAGGACAATACGGAAATACACCGATTTTATGGGTATTCTTTGTAGCAAAGTTTACAGCCACTGAACACAATATGGATTTAAGGACAAAATGATGGTAGAGTGGGCGAAATAAGAAAAATCACGCCTTGAAATCCTAAAAAAATTCATGCCGGTCTCGTAAAAAATGATTTTAAGAACAATGGAGGACACATTTAATACCTTAAAATAAACAGTATGATTGAAAAAATGTCTTTTATTCGAAAAAGTATATTTAATGTAAAAGTATATAGTTAAATTAACTTAAAATATTTGAATTCAATGTTAATGAATCAAGCTTAATATTTTATTAAAATCACTCGATAAAAACAATTAACTTATTTTAAGTCAAAGTCAAGATGTCAGTAAGGTAACTTACTTCGCTTTTATAGTTTTTTACACAAATAAATATTACGAGATTTCTTGCAAAAATCAGCATTTGCAGCGCCAATACAAATAGGGAATATTGATCGCTTGTAATATCAAATGGTAAATTTTTACTATATTATTTGATAAAAAATTATGAACTAATTAGCATTAATAAAAATATAAAATTCATATTTAAACATTTCAAAATCAAACAAAAAGAAAAAAAGTGCGGAACAAACCAGCTGTCAAGTAATTCTTTGCAAAATGCAGACATTTCTTAAACTTACAACTAACACTTAAAACAATTGCTCTAAAACTACTAATAGCTCGAATGGTGACCATTGGCTTCTATTACTGCCCGAAGACGCCTGGACATCGATTAAAAGAGACCAGCCTTTATTATCGCATTTTTGTTTCTTGGCTGTTTTTTGGCTACCTTCCTCTTCAGCAACGCCCACAAATTTTCAATGGGGTTAAAGTCGGGACTCTGAGTAGATGTGTTGATGCAATTATACAGCAGCCAGGTTCTGCAAAGCAATGATTTTTTTATTATTTTCAAAATTAAATTTCACCTAAAAAAATCTTGAGAAATATAGCCCTATCAGTTAACTAAACAACTGCCTTCCAGTCCCAAAATAGCACAGCAAAGTCTACATTTTGGAGCTGTATAGAATTTTTGTTTTAAAGGGTTGAATAATAAGTTTTAATTGAAACGATACAATTTGTCAGTCATATCTATGTACAAAAAATATGTACATATGTACGATATGTATAAACCGCTCTACTCTTTTCAAAAGTAAGTCATGTATGTACATATGTATCTCTTGCTATTTCACCATTTACACATTTTCAAGTAGATAAACGTCATCTTCAACATTTCAAAAAGAAAAAAATAAATATTTTAGACAGGTCGCACGACCATAGCGAATAGCTGTATTCACCAACTGAAGTTCTCCTCGCTAGTGCGGAACAGCCAAAGGCAAAACAAATCGATGAAATGCTTGGATCTTTCATCAGCATTTTCACTCCAAAAGTCAAAAATCAAAGTTCAGTAAGCATTTTCCAGTAATTTTCACACTCAAGCTGCCATGCAATGCATATTCTGCATTCCGACGTATATACTGTACGTGTGTGGTATTCCATTGACAGCTGCACTTATCGTTCATGGAAAGCAATATTTATACCCTTCGACCATTGAAAATGGGCAAAAAAGGGTATACTAACTTTGTGCAAATGTATGTAACAGGCAGAAGGAGGCGTCGGAGACCCCATAAAGTATATATATTCTTGCTCAGGATCACAAGCCGAGTCGATTGAGCCATGTCTGTCTGTCTGTCCGTCTGTCCGTCTGTCCGTCTGTCTGTGTGAACGCACAGATCTCAGCTATTATAAAAGCTAGAGTTACCAAATTTGGCAGAAAGACTCCTGTGTACTATAAGCTGATCAAGTTTATTTCAAATGTTAGGTGCCACGCCCACCGCCCCCGCAAATCAATAATTTAATTTTTGAACTTAATTTATAAGCGCTGTATAAAAGATACAACTTTCTGACTTTAACATATACTAAGCTGAATGAAATATCTACGTACACTCCAAATTGCAATCCGATCGGACAATAAACACAGAAGTTATTTAAGAAAGTATGTGCATAAAACCAAATGCTTGTATCAGCTAACAAGGGAGGCGGGCGAGCGCAAAGCGCGAGCGCCATCTGTCGGCAATAATTTAAAAGCATATGCATATGTATATGTGTACATACATAGGAACGTAGGTCGAAGGGTATCCCACTGTCGCGTGCAGCGCGACTGTGGCTTTTTCTATTTTTTTTCGGTGAATTTAGTAAAATGACATACCAAAACAAACAAAAAATTGAGTGCGCCCGACCGTTGGGTTCCCTTCGCACGAGAAGCGGTTACAAACACGTTACCACGCCGAACATATAACACATGTAATTGTCTACAGCAAATTGTTAACACCGAAGTCCACTACTTTAACGCTCTTCTTAATGTAGCTGTACTTGCTGTAACGTTGACTTGAATAGCTTTTGTGCTTATTGTCCGCTCAGATTACAATTAGATGATTGGTTTTTATAGTATTCATCTTTATCAATGCTGGAGAAAAAACTTTAGTGCTAATTCAGAGACCTTGTTTCTAGCTAATCACTGAGATTTAGACGTTCAAGCAGACGGACACGGTTCAATCGAATCAACTAGTGGCCCTGCTCAAACATACATATGTACATATTATATATAAAGTGTGTTTATTAAAGTTTGCCGGTTTTTTTAAGGCTGTCACTAGCACTCTGTGTGAATTTCTACGTGTTGCAATGTATTTAGTTTGTTTTATCTTTCAATATTACCCTTCAGACAAATTTAACTTATTTCAATGAAACTTAAAGATTTTGGTTAGCACTATCTTTGGTGCAA
The DNA here is from genome assembly GCA_018904025.1 of Zaprionus vittiger. Lineage (NCBI taxonomy): Eukaryota > Metazoa > Arthropoda > Insecta > Diptera > Drosophilidae > Zaprionus > Zaprionus vittiger. Next base: position 56,423 of record JAEIFQ010000444.1, on the reverse strand, counting down.
ATATTAGTACTTTAAAGTTAGGTTAGGAAATTCTGACCCCGGATTTGGATTCAGCGCTCCAAAATTCATATAAGTCCAAAATTCAAATACTGCATACCCAGCTCAAGACATTTTTTTTGTGAGCCTGTGTGAGCCTGCATTAGAAAATGAATCAAAAACAACAGTCAAGCCGCACGCAACACTGAAATACCCTTCAACCTGTATTCCGGTGTAAACATACATATGTACATGCTTTTAAATTATTTTCGACAAATGGCGTTATTGGTGTTATTCTCATACTTTATTTAAGAACTTCTGTGCTTATTGTCCGATCGGATTGCAATTTGAAGAATACGTAGATAATTCATTCAGCTTAGTATATGTTAAAGTCAGAAAGTTTTATCTTTTCTACAAGAATTAAATTAATTATTTGCGCAGGAGGTGGGCGTGGCACCCAAAATTTGAAATTAACTTAGTCTGCGCCTGGTACACAGAAATCTTCATGCCAAATTTGATGTCCCTAGCTTTTATAATAGCTGAGATGTGTGTGTTCATCTGGTCATCCGGACAGACATGGCTCAATCGACTTGGTTAGTGATCCTAAGCACGAATATATATACTTTATGGGGTCTCCCACGCCTCCATCTGCCTGTTACATACATTTGCACAAAGTTAGTATACCCTTTTTCGCCCATTTTCAATGAACGAAGGGTATAAAAAGCAACCTATTCGTATACAATTTTTTCCCCTCTGTATTTCGCATACTATTGAAGATTAAATTTTAATTTATGAAAAAAAACCGGTACACTTCAATGTACACGCCTGGTAGAGATCGGCACCGATCACTAAGATCAACCGGTGCACCGGAAAATTATCCGATGGTTCAGACAAAAACGGGGTGGTCTGTACAACCGGTTTGCTCAGGCACCGGCAAATAATGTTCGGATGGGCTGAAAGACGAGTGAACTTAGTGTCGGGTGTTTTGCATGATCTTTAAACTTCCGCTCCGGTGATCATGATCATTTGCCGAAGACTCCGGTGATTTGTCTAATTAGTGGCAAAACGTGTCAACGGTGCCGTATTAGGTATTATGAAAGAAACCTAAAGTTGAGCGTACCCTGCAGTAGAGATACCTTAAATTGATTGAGCTAATATACCTGATAAAGTCTGTTACGCCTTCTGTTGTCTGTTACATACATTTGGTATGAGAAGTTTAAGATGCACACATAAAAACAATAGAAGGAGATTGAAGAACAACCCAATATCGCGACAAGACGTCCTTTCTGACAAATAGAAAACTATGTTTGTATGTGTTAGGTTTAAAGTCACGCGTGAATGACGAGCAGAATGACAATTAGAATATTCGTTTTGTCATTGAAGAATTTGCATTGCCATCGGCTGTCAATAAGACACCCGAAGAAGTCGACTTTATTTTATGAAGTGACTAAGCGTGTCCCAACAACAACAAGTCTTCCCTGTGACGTTACGTGGCAATTGAGTTGCGTAACGCCTGAAAGTATGCAACCGCCATTCGGCGCCTAATAACTCAATAAAGCCAAGCAACAACCCCTGATTCCGCGACCACCTTCTCGTGCTCCGCCCAGCTTAGCTAAGCCGATTTCCGCTTGTTTGTCACGCAATTACGATTTGTCAGCTGGCTCAGGTTGTCTGCTAGCTCGGCAAATGTATGTACATACATACATACATACATACATATGTACGATATGTATATCAAACGCCTAATTAGGGATTATTTTGAATGGCACATCACAAAGCACAAATATCCAAGCGAATTAGTTGAAGGGGGGCTTGTGGAAAAATGACAGAGACAGGCAGCATAGGTATAGGTATTTAGGTATTTCTTCGTTTTGTATATACTTTACACAGGAGTTAACATTAACATTAACATGTACATCTGTGTAAAGTGTTTCTTGACTAACTGTATATATATAAAAGCCAGAAACTTATCACTTTTATGAATACCTTCACCTCTTACTGAAGAGACAATAGTTTTAAAATTGAGATATAAGATTGCGCTGGATATGAACTACAACAGTACTCTGCTAAATTTGTATACCCTTGCAGAGGGATATTATTTTTGGCCAGGAGTTTGCAACGCGCCTTAGGAAACATCATCAACCAAAAAATTATATATAACCTGAATCAGCAACAACAAAGGAATTGAACTAGCCCTGTCCGTCTGTTGCAACGCAAACTAGTTGCTCAGTTTTAAATCCTGATGAAACTTGGTACAGATGTTTCTTATTGCTGCACTTTGTATAAGTTGGAACAAGGTAGATTCGACCGATATATCGTAAAGCTGACATAGGAACAATTGGCCGAAATGAATATAACATAACATAATATTTTTTATACACAATACAATTCAATTGTGAACCATTATATTGTATATAACTAGTATTGGAACGATGGTAGCTATTGCTCTCGATTGTCAAAATGAATCATCTCGCGAATAGTGGCAGATTGTGGGAAATGCTTCCAGGCTCTTTCCTCAAGGAAAAAGTTACTCTCTATTTTCTTTCTGGTCACTCTTCTATCCAAGGAAAATTTGTTTGAAATGTTGGCTGCCACGCCCACTGCCCCCGCAAATCGGCAACTTGGGGTAATTATGGAAACAACTTAAGTCACAAGTTTATACTTTCGCATACATGTAAATATATACTATGTGCACATATATTTCAACTAAAAATCTAGTCGGACTGGAAACACATATTATGCACCAATATATTAACCTTCTGTAAGCTGAAATGATTATATTATCCATTTGCCTATATAATATTAATAATAATATGTAAAACGAGAGCAACAGTCGAGCGTCTGCGACCGTGGGATACCCTTTGACCTAAGTCTTTACATGTATACGTCTGTATAAACTGTATAAATTGGGAAAAAAGTTTAAACTGTTTTTGAGTTCGCCAAGTTATAAGTAGCATGAGAGACTTTTTCTGACTCTTTTCCAACATATTTTGGGCATCGATTTTTTTAAACTTATAATTATTATTTGCGTCCCTGTGCGTAAGTAAATCTATGATAAAATAAATTCATAGTACTAATGCAGTGTTAATTGTATCAGTGTTGAAGCAAACGTTTTATATTTTCGTGCATATTTTCCTTTCTTTATGTTTTCAAACAGCTCAATGCCAAATTCACATGTACACTTTTCACTACACTCGAAGTTTCGCCATAAAATACAATTTTAAGTCGAGAGGCGGCCTAATGGCCCCACGTAGTACATCTTGTCCTGCGGTCACCATAAATAACGTAAAGCGCATTTGTCATACGACTCTCAAACCGGCTCATTGCCCTTACATCTAAGCTTCGTCCACCGTCTCCATTTACCGCCCCCTTTTGCTCTTTTGCGAGACTGTCATGAGAACTGCAGTCGACGCTTGGCCTCGACGTGTTGGGCAGTAAATCAGCTCATTAGTTAAGTTCGTAAAACGCTTCCCTCTTCGCTTAAAGTCACTGCTGATGGCGTTGCCCCTGCCTTTGCAGAGTTACCTGAGTGCTCGCCACGTGCTTTAGTTTTGGCTTTTGCCTACTGCCAGCTGCCTTCTCCTCGTTAAGCTTCACTTAATCAAAACAAAAGTTGGGCTTGGCACAGTGAACCAGAAAGAAAGTCTACTTTCGGCATGCCGAATGTCTTATACTCTTTTTGACATTAACCCCCTTCGATTGTTTCTACGATTTTTCATGTTTTTGCTAACAGCTATAAAAAGTCTAATTGCTGCACACACACAACTTTGTTTAAGAAAATTATACTTTCGCTATTAAAGTTAAAGAATATAGTTGTCTGACTTTGATGAAAATTAAAAAGATAGTTAGGTTACCATAAAACTTTTATTGGCACTGATGAATTAGTTCGAAAATAGGCTAGTTTCCAATTTTGATGAAATGCTATTTCTTTTTATGTTTTACTAACACATGCCGATGAAGTTCATCGAATCTTGTAATATACCAAAAAATGGCGAATATGTTGTATGGCAGCTATAAGATATATCGGTGTGATCCGGGTTGATTCGTACAACGATCCGGTTTGTTGTCACAACGTTTAGCAAAATTAAGTTTGTGTGCCAAGTTTTATCAAGGCTTAAGCTGAAAGACAGTTTTGTGTTGCAACAGACAGAAGTCGATTCTGTTGATGATTATATGTATACTTTATGGAGTCGAAGTTTACATTGCGAACTTCCGGCCGTATTAAACTACATACCCTCTGCAAGGGTATGAAAATATGTGATAGGCTGTCAATAAGAGAATAGAGCGCCGATCTGAATGTTAATAAATCTAATTTGGAGGCTTTCACTTGACCTTTACTCTAGCGGACATAATTCATGACCGTGCAACGTGCGAAAAGTATACGAGACTTGTTAGCAACTTTCTTAAATCTGGTATTTTGATATCCGTTAGTCAGGCCTAAGCCATGTGGATTGCGGGCGAGGATTGATTGGGCGAGTGTAGGCGGCTTAATGAAGCACTATACGGGCTGGCTTCTTGAGTTCTGACCTCCGATAGGCTTGAAGATATAGCGATTGCAGTCCGGTTGAATGCGTGATAGCACGCATTGAGGTTTAAACGAGCTCCTTTCTCCACTCTACTTGAGAACAATAACAATTCATAAAGTAGCTCGGGGCAGCTGCACACAACAATCTGCAAAACAAAACTTAGCAGCAACCGAACCGAGGGGCTAAGTATGTTTTCCTTCGGGGAAGGTAGCTATAATGACGTCAAACTTGGCATATTGCTGGCGCTACCTTTCCGCTTTTCTGCCCTTGAGTCGCACTTCTCGCCTCACTATGATAACGATAATGATAATAATAGGAGAGAAGGAGTAAGAACAGGTAATTTAGCGAGTTGGAAATATGTAGGGAACGAGGGAAGGATGCCTGATGACTTGCAGCTACTCGGAACACGCTAATCTTAATTACTTTTGTTTAATTACTTTGACGTTTTGCCGTGCCACGCCCTTTTTCGTTATTGTTCGAGCGTGAGGTGTCGCCTCCAGCTACACCACACTTTCTCCTATTCCTTTTTAAAATAAATAATGTTTACTTATTATTTTGGGGAGGATGGTTTGTGCACTTAACAAAAGCTTTTCGTACCTTTTTTGCGCTTCTTTTCCGCGAAAGCGGAAAATTCAAAACCGTTAGTCAAATAAAGGCCAGATGCTTTGAGGCGTTTTATTTCTTCCCACCTGCCGGCCTATATTATTTACATAAGTATATAACCAAATATGTTCTGTATTCTGTAAACTAATTTAGTGATTAAAGTCAGCCGAACCGCTGGTTGTTACGACTTTCTAACCTCCCCCGGGCAATTATCATAATAATGTTGACTTTTATTGTTTGTAAATATTTTATTTTATCGACCAACGTATTTGGCTTCACTAAATTGACCTGGCGTAGCCGCGTTCTGACTAGGCTATACTATTCTCCCCAATGAAAATTTGATGGATATTTAAAGAGCTGTTTGGTCAATTTGGCATTCTCGCACTGGGAACTTATTGCCCACAAAACGTCTATCTACGCCTCCATTATATAGGTCATAAACTTGCTTGATTGCTCACAGTGCGCCACAAAGATACACTTAAATTCAAGCAAGCTCGAATTTGTGAGCTGCAAGGTATTTATGAGACTAATGGAGATCGTAGAAAAAACAAGTATTGAAAGCATTTCAGCAAGGCCGTAAGTAAAATACCTTGCAACCAATTTCGATAGCAATAGGCACGTTACCATACTAATATCGTAACATAATTGCAATCATTTAATTCTGCAAAAGCTCTTCAGCTTTTTCACTCACACACACATGCAGGTGCGATTACATTAGCGTCGACCGTTGTCATTGATAATGACAATTCGGAATTATGGAGAATGTGTACTTGAATAACTTCTGACTTAATTATCCGAGTAGATTGTAAGTCTAGGTGTACATAGTATTGATTAACATATATGTATGTATGTAAAACAAAGTTGTAACTAAAATACAAATATCGTTAAGTTTTGCGGATAGGTAAGAATCGTCAAACTCCTTAGACCATCTCTTAATAAAGCCGAGCACACCCATAGCTTTATTAACCATTGATGATATATGTTCGCAAAACTTGAGTTTGCGGTCCAAACGGACACCTAGATCATCAACCAGGGAAATTCTTTCCAAGGTACAACCACAAAGAGAGTAAGATGCGTACTTTCGTGAGAATATCATCAGCTTGCATTTGGAGCTGTTCAGATTAAAAAAATTTGCACGACACCAAGAGTAGAAACAATTTAAGTCAGATTGAAGGCGTAAATGACAGGAGTCGTCTCTAAATTGAAAACAGAGCTTGACATCATCAGCATACATGAGAGTACGGGAGTTAAGTATGACCGTTGGAAGGTCATTGATAAAAAGTGTAAAAAGCTGGGGACCTAAATGGCTTCCCTGGGGAACACCAGATGTGGCATGAACGGGGTAAGAAAGATTATTCTTAAAGAGGACTCGTTGGGTTCTGTCACCCAAATAGCTCACAATCCAACTAAGAAGTTTTGGTGAGAAACCGAGAAGATTCAGTTTATGTGCAAGAAGAGAATGGTTGACTGAGTCAAATGCCTTACTGAAATCAGTATAAATGACATCGGTTTGAAGATTTTTCTGAAATCCTATTACCACAAAGGATGTCAGCTCAAGCAAATTTGTCGTGGTAGAACGACGTTTTACGAATCCGTGTTGAAAAGGGGATATAACGGATCTGCTAAAATGTTGCAAGTGAGGAGTTATAAAATTCTCGAAGAATTTAGGTATAGCCGATAATTTAGAGATACCTCTATAATTACTTGCATCAGACTTGCTGCCATTGTTGAGTAAAGGGATAATAAATGATTCCTTCCATATGGAAGGAAAGGAGGCGGTGTCTAAGGACAGCGAAAATAATTTAAGCAATGGCTTACATAAGGAATTGGCACAATATCTAAGTACACAGGCGGGGATACCATCGGGACCTGGTGAAAAGACTGGTTTAACTAAGCTAAGATCCTTAAAAAGTGAACTTTCGTTCAGTAACGGTGTGAAGATGCCATTTGAACTCGGTACACTATATGGATAAGAATGAATGCTTGTCGTAGAAGAAGAATATGTTGTTTGAAAAAACTTAGCAAACATATCGGTCATGGCCTGATCTGTGTCCGCCTAAGCGTTATCAAACGAAAGTTTAGAAGGAAAGACCGCTGACCTACGCTTCATGTTAACAAAACTATAAAACTTTTTAGGATTCTGAAAAAACTGAAACCTACATCTGGTCAAATAGTTTTTATAACATTTCGCGTTAAGCACGGTAAAATTTGCCCGAGCAGTTAGGTAGCGGAAAAAGACAAGCGGTGCGTTTCTTTGCTTATATTTCTTGAATAAGCTAGTCTTTAAGTTTTTTAAGCGAAACAGCTCTTTTGTAAACCAAGGGGGTTTGCTTGAGCATAACGGATAGAATAACGGAACACAGATATCAAAAACAGAGTTTAGGGTGTTATAAAAGATATTAGTTGCAACTGACATATCAGTTGATGCATAAAAATCAGACCAATCACAATGTGAAATTAAAGAATTTAGATTTTCAAAGTCGGCTTTCTTAAAGCAGCGCACGCGATTACGCTGCCTTTCACTTTTATCCACAATACTAATACGATACCCAAGTCGAAATTCACTTCGAAAGTAGGATGATAAGGATCTTCCGGTGGGGAAAGGGGTTGTACCCTGTCTACAATCACCTTGGAAGGATCAGAGGTGAAACATAAATCAAGCAATCTGTTCAGAGAGTTTTTGACATGATTGACCTGCGACAATGACATGTCAAACAAACCATCAAATAGGTCATGTTGCCGGGAAGGCAAAAGGAAGTTTCCTTCAGCACTAGATGTCCAATTACATTCTGGGATATTAAAGTCGCCCAGGACTATGAAGTGTTCTCTGTCTGATAGCAGGTTAAAAATAGTCTTAATTGCAGACAAGTGTTGCAAGTAGACTGATAATTCCGATGACGGCGGAATATAGGAGCAGGTTATATACATGAAAAAACCGGGAAAGTGTAGTTTTACACATATTAGTTCAATGTTAAATTGAAACTCCGGTTGTAAAATATCAAACTCAATGTTGGAGTCTACTGCAATCAGTACTCCACCACCCCGTCGGTCAGGTCGATCAAGCCTGTATGTTGTATACCTATCTGGAAAGACTTCAGAGCTTAGAATCTCTGGTTTTAACCAGGTTTTGGTAAAAGCAATAATTTATGAAGAAAAGGCAAGACTATTAAGATAAAGACTAGAGATTTTACTATAGAGACCTCTAACATTTTGATACGATAGAATTAAAGAAGAAAGTTTTTTTGTAGGACCCCTAACATTTTCGGAGGCATGAAGAAATGAAAAGTTCAGTTTTTTGAAGACTTTGAATTTTTTGGCGAAGTTACGGCCAGCGTGGGAAGATTAACGGCAGTTCGGCTTTTTTGTGTAGGAGTAAACTCCTTAACAATAAGGTCAGGCGGCCAAAAGGAAGTAGCGCAAACGTCTTTAAACTGTTCTGCTGGGAGACTAATTTTGAAAGAAGAAATGTCGCGCATAAATTTGAAATTGAATTTTCAACTGTAAAGTTATTTAAAGGCAGCCTTGCTAGGATGTACGATTGTACATCTTCTATGATAGTGTCCGGCGCCAAACGAGAGATAAATACCAATTTTTTGAGTTTAATCGCAATCAGAGGTTTTATACTCTGTGCCTTAGTAGCAGGCATTATTGCGGGAACATATCCCTTTATGTTGTTGTCATTGCTCGTAATGGGAGTAGGCACAAGAGGAGGAGCAAGAGGTTTGGGTGCGGTAACTTTGCTGCTAGTCTTTTTTTTTTTGTGCAGTTAGAAGAGCAAGACGGTATAGGGGAGAGTAGGCTTAGAAGATCGGGAGAAGAAGCCTGAGAAGAAGGTAGGTTGGTGAGCTTTAAATTCGTAGAGACCGAAGCAAGACGGTATAGGGGAGAGTAGGCTTAGAAGATCGGGAGAAGAAGCCTGAGAAGAAGGTAGGTTGGTGAGCTTTAAATTCGTAGAGACCGAATCTAAAGGAACACTTAAAGGAGCCGGTGGTTTGCTAGGAACCGTAAAGGCGTTAAATTTGGCCTCCATCTCCAAAAATTGAGATTGGAGATTAGAGAAAGCTGTGCGTATCTTATAAAATCCAAGTTTGGTTTTATTATGGTTTTTCCGTAAATCGGATTCAGCCACACGACACGTTTCACACGACCATCTGAGACCAGTATTGGCGTGGAGGGCGTCCCTAACCCGCACAGTTAGGCCACAGCATTGTAAGTGACAAAAATTATCACAGAGCCAGCAACCAATGTAATTCGCCTTAGGATCAGAAGAACATAAGCAAATTGCTGCTGAGCACGACACCATGATTATGAAAATTAATATGCCTTTAAAATGTAGGAGACAACGAAGAGCAAAAAGAAAACAGAGTAATGAAATAAATTTCTTGAGAGAGCAAGAAACAGTTACAGCGCCGAAAACAGGCAAGCAAGCAAGTACGACAATAAAGCTGCAAAACTAGCGAGCACAAACGAAGTAAACAAAACAACAACAGCTGTGACGTTTACAACAACAGCGCTACACAACTTACTCAGAGAGAAATATAATTTCGTGACCGGGAGAGCGGGAGACCGTGGGAATGTTAATCAAAACAGAAACAAAAACTTGACGCCAAGACGTGCAAATGAAAAATTAGGAATATTAGTTTAAGAATTGACTAATAAAAGTATTAGTGTGTTACTTCTACGGTTGTACTTACAAGGTTAGCACTAATAAAAGAATTATAAAAACACAGGGAGCAAAGGCTAAACACGTCTGACCACCAAGATAGCTACTGCGTGTAACTTTTGTGTTTATTGTCTGATCGGATACGTAGATATTTTAATGAGCTTAGTATATGTTAAAGTCAGAAAGTTGTATCTTTTATACAGCGCTTACAAATTAAGTTCAAAAATTAAATTATTGATTTGCGGAGGTGGTGGGCGTGGTACCTAATATTTGATTGATCATTAAACTTGATCAGCTTATAGTACACAGGAGTCTTCCTGCCAAATTTGGTAACACTAGCCTTTATAATAGCTGAGATCTGTGCGTTCACACAGACAGACATACAGACATGGCTCAATCGACTCGGCTAGTGATCCTGAGCAAGAATATATACTTTATGGGGTCTCCTTCGCCTCCTTCTGCCTGTTACATACATTTGCACAAAGTTAGTTTACCCTTTTTTACCATTTTCAATGGTCGAAGGGTATAAAAAGTCCGGTATAGTAAATCTGGTTATATAACAATATATCGGTCCAATCATGAAATGAATAAAATCCGAAATTTCACTTTAATCCAAATAACACAAAAAATAAAATCTCTTTTCTTAAAATTGAAATTCATGCCGAAATTTTCGACGGGCACTATGGTTACATACCATAGTGCGCGGGAGGTTCAAGGTAAATTAGTAAATACAACTTTTTATTCGATTCGTTATTTGTCGCGTCCACTAGTCTCTCACTCGAATTTATTGTAGTATTTAAATAAGTCAAATCGATTAAACTGGCAATAAAAGATGTCGGTCGAGATATCATTACTTTTTCTCTGCATTTATTTTAAATTTACATATATCGGTCACGTTTACTGTGCAGGGGGCACGTTCCTTCACGTTATACACTTATAGTATCTACAGCAACAACAAATCCACTGAACAACTTGCACTTCCAAGCTCTGCAGAGTGCGCTATAAATATTAAGGCAAACATATGAGACGTAGAGGATTTTGTCGTGTTTAAAACCACATGAGCCCCGCTAGAGCTCAGTAAATTAAGACTCTCCATAAAGGCTGGTAAGTGATAGAGTGTGCGGACCAGAGTTTCTTCAACTGTATATTAAACTGCGCCTTGCTGCGATTCCGTATTCTATGAATGCGTTGACGTGTTGTGTGTGAATATGATTATAAGGGCCTGCGCGATAGTCTAACACTTGATTTGATTTGGTAGCATTTTTTTTCTTTTATTTAATAGTAATTTTATTTAACTACCAGCAAAAAGGCACATGATTACAGAGGGGTGGGGTCTGTGTTTAAATTGGGATTTTAAATATATAGGTACAGGGGGCTCTGCGTGGACTTTCAGCTTGAATTTAACTCGTTCAAAGCACAGTTTGAAATGATAGCCAAAAAATACATAAATTCCAAAGGCAAAAGAAAAGACTTTTCAATTTGACGATACTCTTCTGGAAGATGGTCTCCCCTCCTTCGATTGTGGTCGCCACGCTTCTGCAGCTATGCGGCATCTCGATCTTCATAAGCCAGCCGCAGAACCAGTGCTCGCAGATACCCTTTGTGGCCAACTGGCTGTTTGGCCTGGCTCTGCTGCTGCTCCTGTGGAACTGCGAGTTATTGCCCAAGCGTTACCTGAACGTCTTTCCGCGCCTGTATACCTGCGTGGAGCTGTTGGGCACCATCTTCATCTCGGAACTAGCCATGCTGTTTGGTTGGTGCAAGTACAAACGCCTAGTGCACTACCAGAGCTATCGCCTGTGCTCCAACTGGAGCTGGTGCGGCAACCTCTCGCTGTCCCTGCTCACGTTACTACCATCAGCGCTGCTACTGTTAGCTCTGGCTCCCACGCATTGCCGCGAATGGCTGGTACAGCTACTCTGGAAGTTGCCGCGACCCGAGGCTGATGAGTGCCTCCTCGAGGTTGTGCGTGAGTTGTCAAGTTACGTCAAGGGATTCATATGCTTTTTTCAACTAAAGCGCGAGGATCGGTTACGAGCCATCCGTTTGTTTCAGCTACAGGCGGAGCGCCGCTACCAGCGTGAGCAGTGACAGCACTGAGTATAGATGGAAGCGGAATCACAAGCGTAGTCCGCATCCGCATCGGAATCGAATCGTAAATTGTTTATCTTGGACAAAAATTTATGCCAACATCTGTTGTTTTTATACTGGCTGAAAGTCCCGTTGTTTTGTTTCTTCTGTCGAGACCTTGGGGAATCCACATCTCCTATTTGCCTTTCCTTCCCCCTTTCTCTCACTTATGCGGTTCCTGTTTTCATTTTTTGTTTTTGTTCGAGCTGTTTGCAAAATCCATCTCCCTCTCCTCCCCTTTCAATTTCTCACCTCCACAAGCCATTTTAATTTTCGTCGGGTGTCGTCGTCTTGTTAGCCACTATTGAGTTGCCGTAAATTGTATTTTTATCTGTCGACAGGGGTCGACGATGTTTTTATAGTTAGCACTGTTTGCTTACTTGACTTACCTTTTGTAAAGCGTATATTGATTTTGACCAGAGGTATAAAATGCACTGAATCATGCATTTTCCAATAATGTAAAAAATAGTATATTTTAATATTATTGATCCCCGTTAATAGGTGATTCAGTGGACCCGGTATGTTACGACTCAAAATAGTATCAGACTTTTAAAGTAATCTTTTATATGCACAGTAAAATAGCAGGCCACATTGTACCGCGATAATTGCCGTACAATTAATCGGCTAAGTAATAAACATAAAAGGTTTTTAAGAAATTAATTTATTTAGTATTTTTATTAAAGGTGGGTATTGAATATATCACAGTTGCGGATCTCGATTGTAACTCTTATTTGTTTTGGTTTTAAGGCAGCAAAGGCCACTACACTCCCTCAAGAAAATTCAGATCACACAAATTGAGAGAGATTCGCCGTGATTCCGAAGATAGATAGTATGTCCCCTGGAGGGACATGGTACGTATTTTCACTGACTAAAATAAACGGACACAAAGATATATAGATATTTGATTAAGTTGCATATTTTGTTGTGAGCAATTAAATTGCAAATTTGACATCAAAGGCGAGAAAAGCAGCTAAAATGCTATATGTTTTTATGTATGGATTGTACATATAAAATACAAAGAACATTGTAGACTCAAAGTATTTTTACAGCCAGTGATATGATTGGCAGTTGGCTAAATCGCATTAATGTCACTCATACGCCCGGTCTCGCTGTCTCTGTTGTTACTGTTTAGTAATTGAATTTGTGTTAGTGTTGGTTCGATGTAGCCTGCTCTGAGCACATTTAATATACCGTATTTGACAGCTGCAGGCACACAGACGCCTTCCAAGTGTTGAATTTCCTAAAAGGCAGGGGAGTTTAGGAGAAGGCATAAAGAGTGCTGGAACTCTATCGAGAAGAATGTTTTTATATCTTAAGAAATTCCTTTTATGTTTGTCTTTCACTGGGAATTTAATGAGTTACGACCAGCTTTACACGCACGCTTCTGCTGTGAAGTTTCTCAGGCGTGCAACTTATGGCCTAAAATAAACTCGCTCTAGTTCCACGGTGCGGCCTGCGTACCTCATACCTCCCGAACATAGCCTTAAAACTAAGGCATTACAGATAGGCCCAAGCAGCGATTGCAATTTGGAGGATGGGTGCATATTGAGTTTATTTATGTGTGTGTCGCTTTATTAGCTCAAATTTTTGAAATTAAAGTGCATCCAGCTGTTATAATAAAGCTTAAATCATAGGGCCGGATTGACAGAGGGTCGATAGAAGGTAGGCAGACTATTGATGTATCAGATATCGTAGCAGTATAGATATCCTTGCTGACCATAGATATCTATAATGCTACGATATCTTATACGTAACATGCAGAATAAGGCTTCTGCGACCCCACATAGTATAAAAGTTAATTCTTATAATAATAATATAATAAGAATAATTAAATAATCGATTTAATATTGTCCTAAGCTTTATTATAAAAACTTTTATTGTTAACATACTAAATGTACCACTTAAAGTTATACATCCATGACTGCGTACCATTTTTCCATTTCATCAAATAAGGGTATAATCCTTCGACCATTGAAAATGGTAAAAAGGGTATACTAACTTTGTCAGAAGGACATGCAGAAAAATGCGTGGCATCATGTATGTATATATATGTAATATTTATTGTAATATTAGTTAATAGTAGTACATATTAGATTGTACAAATAATAGTTTTCTTCAGTTCACTTAGTTCTACTTTAACAAACTTGATCGATCGACGTCTTTATTTTAAAAAGCAAACCGACTTGTCTGCCTTTTACAATTTAATCAACGACTTCACGACAACTTTATCAACGACTTAATCAACGATTCTCTCGTTCGACTTCTTGACTTCAACTCTTCCAACTGGCTGTTCGATTATTCTTTATTACTGCAACTCTGGCTATATCGATAGGCGCCTGCAGCGTTGCCACCCGTACCATCACGCTGCCATCACCTCTATTGTTTACATATATGTAAACATACATATATACTTTGACACGAGCCGAGACGATTGGGCTATGTCCGTCTGTGTAAAAGAACCGGAGACTCCACCCCCGAAATCAGTAAGCTACTGATTCGATTCTACAATTTTGCAAGATACTTATTTAAGATTTATTTTTCTGCACCGCCATGAAAAATAATTAAATTATAAACTTCTCTAAATTGCAATAAAAACAGGAGTTATTGAAGTCAATCTAGTCACCATATATAAGAAGGCGAAGCGTATCTTAATGTCGGGCGTTGGTTGTAGCGGACATTAGGAGATATCTCCGACCATATCTCCCGGGTACACTTCTCTATCCCTTGTAGAATTATCCGTAATTTTTCACCACAAACTCTTAAGTTTTGTAGGTCGAACTATGCCCTGCACGAGCCTTTCAGGTTGTTGTGTTCGGACTATTACAAACTCTACTGCTAACTCTGTAGCTTCTTTAAAACTTTTATTCCTATCTCACTTATCTAGCAATTAAACTAACTATCCTCGAAGCATCTTTATTATACTATCCATGCTATACATCTCTTTTCGTGAATTTTGCTCGAGAATTCGTTTCGGTCGGTCGGGTTACTCGTTTGCGAAATCGCCCCTTGGCCGATTTTGGGCATGTCTAAATTTCTAAACTTTTAATTTTTAATAATTATTAACTCTACGAATACCTAACTTTCCTGGTCTGATTGGGGTTTTCTGGGTTTTCCTCAATCCCTGGCTGCAAATGCTGGATCAGTTAATTATTGTTTACCTTAGTTTAAATTTGAATTAATTTAAATGTAAAAATTAAATTTGCCTTAATTTAATTTAAAATTTTTAATTATTAAAGGTTAATTGTCGACTTTAAATAAATAAATAAAAATAAATACACATTTTAGTATATATACAAATTTAGAATCAGAATCAAGTGAGGAGTCCAACTAGCCCTGTCCATCTGTCGGTGTATCCGTCTGTTAAAACGGAAACCGGTCTCTTAGTATTTGAGCTATAATAATTAAACCTGACACACATGCTTCTTATTACTGTAAGCTGTAAATAAGTCGAAACGATCCGGGCCGGATCGAAATTGTATAGCTACCATGGAACATATCTGAAGATTTTTTTATTTTCTACAATATTCAAACCAAATTTTACTACACGGTATTTGTCTTTCTTAATCATATGTAATATTTTCGAAATAAATCAACTGCTATTACCAATCAAAATTGTACAGTATTTTATTTGATTATCAAAATTTTTTCAAAAATTGGCTCTTATCCTATAGCTTTTATAGAATAGTCAGTCAAAAATTACTCATTTATCTAAAATAGGAGATTGATACTAAAACCCACAAAAGGGCATAACATCTTCGGCATGCAAAAGTTGCTTCTTTTTTTTTAGATTAGTACGAAAATGTCAAATGTCGACTATCAACAACAAGAAAAGTGGAAGGGAAATGGAGGAGATGATAGCAAATGAAACGGAACTAAAAGGAAGTCGCTTTCCAGCTGTGGATTGTGCAGTTGTCTTCAGTTTGTCGCTTTTCGCCGCTTATTTAATACCGTCTCATGTATATTTATGTACATGCGTCTCCTTCTCCTTATGCTTCATGGCATGGCAAATAAAATGTGTGCTTAAAAAATGGCAGACATGCATTTGCTACTTGTAATTTCAGATGTGCATTCTGCAGATCTTGAGCATGGGTGGTCCTTTACTAGGAATTTACTGCACTCACGACTACACCCAAGCAAGAGTCTGAGAGCAGTCTGAGCAGTTACGAATGTGTCGACACATGGATATCAGGCAGGCTATGCCTAAGGGGTAGCGCATACCTTTTATTTGAAACTGCATTGACAGATGCCTCGCAGAGGAGTGAGAGAGCTCCGAGCGCTGTAATTGGCTTACAGATCTCCAACAATAATCTAAATTTTAATTAATTAACGTAAAAATATATTGCCAGTCGGCAAGAAAAGTGCGCACAAGTTGTTCTAGTTCCCCCTGTCGCACAGCATGCCTAATGAATGACCTGATGGGATTAATAATATTGAAATAAAATAAGTAACGGGGTTGCTCATCTACCGTTCGCCCAATTCAAAAATTCTTTTACAAATACGTCTCTAACATACATACATACATATAGAAAATCAAGCACATTTTTTGTGTTTGATGTTTGTTGTCTGTCTTTCAGTTAGCTTAATAACTTTTGACTGTCAACCAAATTGCCTCACGAGCTCCTTCTTCATAACATATGAGTGTTAGAGTGAGAAAAAGTGCTAGAAGAATATGTCTATATGTATTTAAAGTGTAATTGTAACAGTTTTCCAAAAAAAGACGATGGGTAATCTACTTTTGTCTGCAGCTTTTGTCTGATTGCGGTTGTGTTCGAAAAAGCATCCATCACCTGTGTCTAAATTAAAGCGACGTTCTCATTGTTAAATTTATCGGTTAATCTCAGTGGATGAATTCACAACATTTTGATGTCTGAAGATGTCACACGAAGACTACTTGTGGACACTGTTGATTAGTTTGGCGAGAAATTGTAAAGACTTATGTTCTCAATTTTACAGTCAAATACCAACACAGCAGCGTGTACGGCTGAAGACAAGAACTTCTACAACAAACAATAGTCGAGCAGCATAAGTATACCAAAAGAACGCAAGACAGACCGACAAAAAGTTGTTAGCCAATTTACTAAATGTCTACCAACATGTTTTTAGCTTTGTGTGCTTTTTGTGGTTCGCATAGAATAACAAATTATTTTAGGAATATGTTGAGAGAACTCAGCTCGGCAGAGGCAGAAATACTCAAAACACAAATGAGATAAACGGTCAGTTAACGGAAACCGCTTTCTCAATCCGTTAACTTGTGTGTCCGGCAAAAGTTTCTTATCAAAAGCGGGCAATTCGGAAGGGTCAACCAAACAGCACTGGGTATCGATGTGAGCCGCAACGTTGCTTTAATACCCATACAATGTGTTGCGTCCCCTCATAAAGAGGCTACAGAACTTTTATAAGCCCGTTTAGGGCTTTTGTGTTAGAAATTACCAGTTTAGTCTTTCCCACAGCTAGTCACGCTTGCGGGGATTAGCAAAAGACAGCGTTTTCCGACTACGTGAGTAATTTTTCTGAACATCCAAGCTTTCTTGGACGTACATTGCATAGAAACCATTGATATAGATTAATCGGTATAAAGTCAAGAAAGAGACCAAACGAACACTGCAGTCGGGCCTCTGTTCGACCAATGTTCCGGTGTACTTTCATTTGTTAAGTTCATACACATATATGTACATATGTACACCACAAAAGTTCAAAATATTCTCGACAGATGGAGCTCGCGCCTCGCGCTCTCCTACCTCGCTTGTTAACTGACACAAAAACTTGGTGTTATGATCAGACTTTCATAAAAAAAACCTGTGTTTCTTGTTCGATCAAATTTATATTTGAACCATATGTAAATATTTCAATCAGCTTTCTAATTGTCACAGTCAGAAAATGGTATCTTTTATATGTACATATGTTGCTTACAAATCGACTTGAAAAATTGAATTACTGACTTTTTGGCACCCAACATTAGCAATAAACTTGATTAGCGTAAAGTATACAGGAACGATCCTGTAAACTTTGGGGTCTCTAGCTTTTATAATAGCTGCGATCTGTATGTTCACACAGACAGATAGTCAGACATAGCTGAATCGACTCGGCTAGTGATCCTGAGTATGAATATATGTATATATATATATTCTTACTCAGGATCACTAGCCGAGTCGATTGAGCCATGTCCGTCTGTCTGGATGTCCGTCTGACCAGATGAACACACTGATCTCAGCTGTTATAAAAGCTAGAGACACCAAATTTGGCATAAAGGTTTCTGTATACCAGGCGCAGATCAAGTGTATTTCAAATGTTGGGTGCTACGCCCACCGCCCCCGCAAATTAATAATTTAATTTTTGAACTCAATTTGTAAGCGCTGTATAAAAGATAAAACTTTCTTACTTTAACATATACTAAGCTGATAAGTAGTTATATCTACTTATTCTCCAAATTGCAATCAGATCGGATAATAAACACATAAGTTATTTAAGAAACTATGAGCATAAGACCAAGGGCTTGTGTCAGCTAACAACGGAGGAAATAAGTTTAAAGCATGTGCATATGCATGTGTATGAATTTAAGAAATTAAACTACACCAGAACATGGGTCAAAGGGTATTCCACTGTCGCGTGCCGCGCGACTATTGCTTTATTCTTGCTGGTTAATATTTGTTTTTGTTCTAGAACCCCAAAATATAAAAGGCAACTCTCGTACGCTTGCAGATGTAATATTGCTTTTCACAAGGCCTTACTACCGCATCACTGTGGTAGTTTAACTGCATCGTCTAAATCTGAAATATGCGGAAGACGAGCACAAAGTCATGTGGAAATTAATTAGCTTGTTCCTTTGTGAACTTTTCGCAAATTAGAAAAGGGAAGAGCCTGGAAAGGTCTAATCCCAAATTGCAATTGTAAGTGCATGGAAAAATGGTTCGCACTTGCGGCAATAAATTTTATTTTATCGCTCACTAAAGAAAAATTGGCAATCTTAATGGAAGCGTACAATTTGTATTGCTTTTAACGTTTTTCAGTTTTTCCCGACATACTCAATAATGCTGAGCGTACCAATTGAAAATGGTAAAAAACTTTGCGAATTGAACTATGTATGTTAGCGTATTCGTCTGTCCGTTGCAACACATACTAGTGTTTCAGTTTCCGTAAATAAATCGGAAAGAACAGGATCCTGTTTTCTATTTCAAAATGAATAAAATTACCAGTGCTAATCAAATAATAATTATGAGATTAAAAAAAATAAAAGCTCTTAATAGTCTCGGAAAAAGTGGGAAAAATCGGCGAACACAAAAACCACGTAAACTTTTTTCCCCAATTTTTAATTCAAATTATTATATTTTTCAATTATTATAATTGATTTTTAAAAATAAAAATCAATTTATAACTTATATTTTTGATTTTTAAAATAAAAATCAAAAATTATAGTTATGACTTAATTTTTTATTATTAAAATCAGAAATAAAAATCAAATTGAAATTGTTCACTGTATACATATGTATATGAACATATATGCTTGCTGATTATCACTAGCCGAGTCTATTAAGCAATGTCTGTCTGTCTGTTTGAACGTTAAAATCTCAGCTACAATATTTTTAAAGCGCAGATCAACTTTATTTTATCTCACCGCCTTCGGATTGGTAATTTGCGATTATTAAGATAACTATTGAGGCATCCCCAAAATTTCAATCTGATTGGATAAAATACTCGGCTCTTTAAAAAAGTACTTAGGGTAACAGTTAGTTCCCAGCAGCGCAGCCTGCTCGTTGCTGCTTGTCGATGTCGCGATGCATCGCTTGTTTGACTATATGTATGTGTGAGAGCGGACAATTTGTTTTTTTTTTGAGAATAATGTCTTCGAAAATGGTGCGAAGGGTATCTTACTGTCGGGTGTACACTTCTTTTTTTAAATTTTTTATCTATACGAGTCTATAAAGTAAAAAGGATGTAATTCCAGAATTTTTCAAATACGTACAGGATAAAAACTTAAACATATATTTTTTCTGAAAATATATTTTGAACGACTTAAATAATTATATATTTATATTTGATCAATAAGTTTTTAATAAAATCAATTTTAATTGAAAAAGTATAAAAGAAAGAGTAGAGTAAAACGACAGTATGAAAATAATTAATATTTCAGGTTAACATTAAATACAAAATTGTTATACAATATAATTAATATATTTTAAAAGTATTTGAATTGAAATGGTATGTTGCAGATATGTATTACCACCACGTAAAGGGCTTACGTCGAAGACAATTTAATTTATTTAAGCAAAGCCATTCTTGAGAATTAGTATGTTATATAATTACACCAATATATAAGTAAACAATAATAAGAATAGTGTATATAAATAAATGCTGTTGTTGTTGTACGCTAAACAACAACAAAAATTTGTTTTCTATCAAATATATTATTTGCATATGCGTAAAAACACCAGCCGTGCGAATTAATAGTGGTCAGGGCTCGTAATTTAGTAAGGTCACTGCCCCGATGCGTCACGACGATTTGGAATTGATTACAGAACAACAGAGAGATACAATATCTTACTTATCTTATCAATATAATATGCTTTAAATGAAAATTTCATAAGTTATGTTAACATACATTTTTATCGAGTTTTTGTATGGCAATATGATCAAACAGAACGTTGTATAAACATTGCAGATGCGAGTAGTCTGCGAATGTCTCAGAATTGTTGAGGTCGCTAAGCATGTCTTTGCGTGTGAGTTGTATGCAATTATATTTCAAAATTTTGTGATGAATTTCGTGTTAAATGATGTACCGCCAATGAAAATAGATTAATCTCTTGAATACAACAAAATAACATTATATATTGAAATTTTTTTATTCTGTGATCACTTAAAACATTGATATTCAAAAATTTGTTGTTTTCCTAAAATAATTTTAAAAGTCAAACTCAATTTAAAGAATATGCTTTCTTATAATTGTTAAAGTATTTCTGTTTCCAATTCTTGTTTATTCACATTTAAAAGTAGAATATTTTGGGTATTGGATGCAATGAACTTAAGGTTCCTTGACTTCGTAGAGTTTTCGTCCAGGTCTAAACCGAACTGAACTTTTATTGGGCGATTTACTTCTTTTATAAGCCTACATAGCCAATGAGAGAAGCACGTTTTATTTCTAAACCACACCGGATTGGTGTGAGAGTACAAAAGAGCTAAAGTTTTATGTACGAAATCGAAAGCTTAACATGCTAGCTTTTGTAGTAGGTGGAATAAGAGCTTTTATAAGGAGTAAATTTACCCTTTTTAAAACTACCCCATATTTCGACTGCAGTCCGCAAGTCGATTATGCTAAGAGAACAAACATTTTAGGTTTAACATATTTAAAAGCTTGAACAGTTTAAGAGTGGTTCTCCATAACAGCGCGAAGGGGAAGTCTTTTAACAGAGTCCTTAAAATGTGACAGGGGCTATCCATTTTAAAAATCTTAAGAGCATTGTTGTTCATATTGTAACATACTCTCAAACTATTAATGCTAATAACATTTACAAAAAAGTTTATCATAACAGTTTAAGAGTAAAATTTCTTAAAAACCGCTAAGAGAATGTGTTTTTAACAGGTCCAAAAAACGCATGCAAAAGTAATCAATCAAAAATCGTTAGAAAATATATACAATTGTTAACCGTTTAATGCTAGAAACATCTATAAAAGTTATATTTTAATAAACACTTCTGTTTACAAAAATAACTTTTATGAATCTTTTTTAGTTTTAATTTATTCAATTTATAGTCGAAATATGGTCAGTCGACTGTTTAAAAGTAAAAAACAATTATTAATTCGAATTGAAATTTTAAGTTAAAATATAAAACTAAAAATAATTATAAATTAAAGGTAAAACCATAAATATGAAAAAAAGAAAAAGCCTATCCAACATTTGTTGCAGAGGATTGGGGAAAACCCAGAAAAACCCAATCAGGTTAGTAACCAAAGGCAAATCAAAATCGCGAGTAGAATGTTCTAAACATGCAGGTAATTAAAGAGTACTACTGTCACTAGAAAGATGATAAGTATATATTTAACTAGTAAATAGATCGGTGGGTGAGGATTTGTGATTTTAAGCTAGATACAGAATTATTGTTTTTGTTAATAAATACACCGAATGGCTCATGCAGGGCATAGTTCGAGCAACAATTGGGAAGTTTTAGAGGAAGGTAATTACAGGTGATTCTACCAGGGACAGAGAAGTGTACTCGACTAAGCAAGTCATTACTATCTATGTCCCCTTGAATATGGTTATTAATAAATAAGGTAAATAAGGTTATTATTAATATTAATAAATAGAGAAGGCAGATTAAGTAACAAAAGTCTACTAGGATAAGAAGAAAGTCTTGAATTTACATCCAAGTTAGGCCTCGCAAGGCAAAAATTAAAAAGTACGGATTCAATGCGGTCCTTGTGAACTATGTAATGAGGAGTCCAGACACATGATCCGTACTCGAGAATTGGACGAACAAGCAAGGTGAAAAGAGTCTTAGTTACGTAAGGATCGTCAAACTTCTTAGACCATCTCTTAATAAAGCCGAGCACACCCATAGCTTTATTAACCATTGATGATATATGTTCGCAAAACTTGAGTTTGCGGTCCAAACGGACACCTAGATCATCAACAAGGGAAATTCTTTCCAAGGTACAACCACAAAGAGAGTAATATACGTACTTTGGACAGGCTCGTGAGAAATCACAGTCGGACACGCTCAATTGTAGCTTTTAAACTAAGTATACAGGACATTGATTCTAAAAAATGCACGGTCTATTGTGTTTGTCGAAACATGCTATGTGCGTAACTGGCAGAAGAAGGCATATCCGACCCCTAAAAATTTTACCTACATATGTACTAGGTGGGGTGAAAAGTAACCTTTTTTTTTGACATTTAATTTTCGTTGACGTCAGACGTCGACGTCGACGTGGCATCATGTGCAGTATGGACAAAAATCTTTTTCGTTCTCTCATAAAACATTATTTTTTGAGAGGCAAAACGGCGAAGGAAACAAAAGAAAAATTGGACAAATATTATGGGGCTAATGCTCCATCAGATTACACCGTCAAATATTGGTTTCGAGAGTTTCGTGGTGGCCGCAACTCCACTAACGATCAATGCCACATCGGCAGGCCCTCGGATGAGGTCACAGAGGAAAATGTCGAAAAAATTCATGAGATGATGTTCGCAGACAGGAAAGTAAAATTTTGTGAGCTAGCAGATGTCACAAGGAACAGTATTGAGCGCACAAGCCATATTCTAAACGAGATTTTTCATATGAAATATTCATCCTGCCGATAAGTGCCGCGAAACTGGCTCCAGACCAAAAACACGAGAAACGAAACTATGGCCAAAATAAATTATTTGGGGCTTCAATTACTTCCCTATCCCCCTCTTTCATCCGATTCGGTTTCCTCAGATTACAATCTCTTCTCAAACCTCAAAAGATGGCTCATCAATAAAAAATTAAGCTCATGCGAGGAATTTTTCGAAATTATCGACACCGCGGAGGAGTATTTTGCAGACCTTCCGGAAAATTATTTTTCGGACGGGATCAAGAGGTTGGAAAATTGCTGGATTAAGTGTATTGACCTAAAGAGGGGTTAAATTTAATAAAATAAAAAAACATTTAAAAAAAAATGTTTTTTTCATTCCCAAGGCGCTTACTTTTCACTCCACCTAGTATGTATGTATATATTTGAAATAAGCATCAACAGCTGAGTCGATTAAGCCAATGCTTCTTCAGATTACACCCTGAAATATTGGTTTCGAAACTCAACTTCCGATGTAGTCCGCATCGGCAGGACCTCCGTTTAAGGTTACACAGGAAATTTTCAAAAATATACATGAAAAGTTGTTGGCTCATCGGAAAGTGAGATCTGCGAGCTAGCAACGCTATTAGTTGTGTTCGGACAATTTGTGCTGCGGAGGAACTTTTAGATTCCGGCGCTGTTCGTTGGCTTTGGGGGTGGTGGTTTTGCTTGGACTGAACTGTATACCTGCTACACTTTAAATATGTGTTAGATTAGAATTGAGCGTGCTGCGACAAGAAAATAAATTAGATAACTGAACCGGACGAGTGGTATAAATGATTTAAGCTAGTCAAAACGTTACAGTCAAGCTTCGATTGTAGATAGCCATGGAATTTCACTATATGTAGATGTGTAACATAGAACTTAACCAGTCGAACGCTACAGTCAGGTGCTGATTTTATAAGGCCATGGATTATCATAGTATACCGTAAAAAAGTTTGTAAATAACAGAATAGAATCGCCACTCGAATTTGCTATTGATTATCAAAAATAGTCAGTACCCAGGGAGCACCACTGGGAGGCCACTATAAATGTAATGAGGTCAGTTGCTCCCAAAACGTTAAATTTTTGTAACCTACGAGTCGACTTGAGATGTTCTGCGCAACTCCAATGTTCCCAAAAATATTGATTTCTTCAATGTGCAGCCATAGATAGATTCTATATGTCTAACTTATTTATTTTCGGATATTTATAAAAACTTGCAATTAAAATTGTACTTTTTTTGAATTATTATTAAACATTTTATATGGTGTTCGAACGACACGCGCAATTTGAACTAACGAACAGAAAAAGAAGAACACATAGACAATGCAGAAGCGAATAGACAAGTGTCGTAAGCATTAGACTGAGCGAGAGGGCAATAGGTAAATGTATGCATTTCTAGCTCATACCAAATTCAATTACTGTGCTTCTTCTTGATTTTTTGTCACGAGCTAAGAATGCAAATTAATCAAACCGTTTCTAGGAGTTTGAAAAAAATATATTTTTATTTGTGGAGAACGACTCCGTTTCTTGTGAGTACAAAATTAAGACTAAGATTACAATATTGTTCTGAGGCCAAAGTAGCCTTTGAAGATGTCAAAGCTTCTGCTGATCGAGCTAAAGCTTAAAGCTCGTGATGCCGTTTCGACGAAGGAGGATTTGTTTACAAATAAACATTGGGTGTTTTGCGCGCTAGGCTTATTATTCTCAAGAAGAGTTTGTTTACAAATAAACATTGAGTGTTTTGCGCGCTAGGCTTTTTAAGCTGCGTGGGTGGTTTATTAATTCTAAGAAGAGTTACTCGTGACTCAATGGAAATTGTTTAAAATAGCGAAATATGAGGAGCTGAGAATGAATTGTCAAGAGTCCGAAAAGACTATGAAAAGTTGTTTACAATTTACATAAGGAACGCTAAGTAACTGAGGGTGATAACTCCCCCCTTTCTTAAAATGAATCGTCCCCGATTCTAAAGGGTTTCTGATAATTGGTCCACTTTATCGCTTAATGATTTTAAAGTGTCAGGGTCAACTTTTGATTTTTGAATAGTGTTACGTTTAGTAACTAAAGAATATTTAGCTTTTATGAAGTTAAAGATGTTCAAAAATAAATTGGGGAAAAGGTACTTAAGAAGCTTTGACATACAAAATACAAACATGATTAAAATTATTACAAATGTTATTTCAAAATGATTATGCTTAAGTGGTATAATAATTTGTGATAATATATTTGTATTTTGAAATTTAAGTTCGGAATTGTTGCTTTGTAAATATTCTGTTATCAGGTAATTTTGAAATCTATTGTTTTCGATATAGTTTAACAGTTTTTGTTTGTTATTGGTATAAGTTATATTATTGATATCAACAATGATTTGAAAAGTAACTACATAAATGCCTGTAACAAATGTGTGGTTGATATAGTTTGAACCGGATACTAGAATAGCACCGTCTGTAATAATTTCTACAGGTTTGTTTCTTTCTTTGATTTTCTTGCAAACTGCATATTTCTTATTGAGCATATCTACAAAGCAATTGTCTTTTTCTTGAATTTGACCAAAATTATTGTATAATTCTTTTTTGAAAGTTTTTATTGGGTAATAAGTGTCGTTGCATTTAGCGACTTTGTCATCTATAATTAATTTACCGTTTGCTTGAGATATGGCTTTTGCGTGAAAAAACTTACAACTATGTTTTACAATGGGATATTTTATGTAATATATAATTAAACCTTTGTGCGATATAATTGAAAAAGAAGAAACATCCATTAGGTCTATTATAGTTATGTTATATTTTTCGTGAGTAAATATATCTGCCACATCGTGGTTGTTTAGAATTTTTGAATATAAAATATTAGCTTTTGAAAATGATATTGCGTCTCGCAGATTTTGTAAGTCGAATGACAATAATTTTAATCTCTGTTTTTTAATAGCAAATACTTCATCTAATTTTAAGTTTTCTAGTAAATTGGTTACTTTTTGAATTTCCTTAAAAATTGCAGAATTGATTTGGTTTTGTTTATTGTTGTTTTCGACCAAGTCATTGATTTTGTTTTGAATTGTGATTAAGTCATTGTGATCTGGCGTACCAGTTATCCATTTAAAAATGGTTCCTAGTTCATTAATACCTCGTTTAATTATTTTATGTGGCGCAAGTTGAGAAAAAAGGGAACTGGCTAATTTTAAATTCAAATAAAAATCCCAATCTACACTGATGTTTCTGTCCTTCACGTACTTTAACTCTTCTTCGATAATATATTTATAAAAACTTAAGTTAGTAACGTGGAAAAGTTCTCCATAAGTTTCATATAAAAATATGCTGTCTGTGTCTTCAAGTAAGACATATTCCTCGTTCGAGTAGTTTATAATATTAGAAATTGTTGAGCCCAGTAATATTGGGGTAAGTAATATATGTAAAATGTTCATGCTAAAAACATAAATAAAAAGAAAATGCAAAATTTGATTAAAACTTAATGTTATCTTTATGAATTATTCGATTCTTGTTATTTATGATAACCTTATTTTCTAAATCTTCTTTTACTGTTTGTTTTTTATATCTAGGTTGTAGTTTATTTCTTTCCCCATGCTTCTTTTCATAAATTATGTCTCCTACTTCATAATTTTTTGGTGTCCTGTTCTGATTGTGGTATTCTAACATTTTAGTTTGAAGTGTTTTCAATTTGTTAGGTAAGTGGGTGTGATCAATTTTGTTAAACATAATATCATTGGGTTTATTCTGTGTGGAAGATTGTATGGTGTTATTATATTCTCTGACAGCGCGATAAACTATTTCTTTATGGTCTAGAAGATTGTATTCTTCCTGAACACAACGTGAAATTTCAATTAATGTTGAGTGTACTCTTTCTACTTGGCCATTGGTGAGACTATGTCTGGGATCTGCATAAAAAATGGTTAAGCCAGCACGCTCTATTGCTGATTTGAATTGGGCGGAAGAGAAACTTGGCTCATTGTCCATCATTATGGACTTGGCAAAAGGAAATGGTTGAATTAGTTCAAGAATTTTAAATTCCATATTGTATTTATTTTGAATTTCCTTAACTATTAAATACTTAGAGTAAGCATCAATACAAGTTAAAAAAATTAGTTTTTGGGCATAGAAAATGTCGATATGTAATTGTTCGCCTTCTTTTTCTGGAATTGGGGCTTTTGAAATTGGAATTTGTTTCGGGTGTCTATTGTATTTATTTTCATTACAAACTTTACAATTACGAATGTGTTGTTTGAGCTTTTCATATAATTTAGGCCAGTAATAAATCTTAAAATGCTTTAAGTTTCGTCAATTCTTAATATTCTTGGTCATCCCTATTTAACATGAAAACTTTTTAGTATATAAAAACTTATTGGTAAATGTATTTTTAAGTTTGGTTTGGATTTCATATAAGTCCTCGGGGGTACAATGAATTCCTGTAACAATGTTAGGCTGTAAGAATTCCTTTAATATGGTTACTAAATTGTCCACGGTGTCGTATTCTATAATGTGTCTTGTTTTATTAAAATTGTTAACTTTTTCATGAATGGTAAACTTGTTTTTTGAAATAAGCAGTTGTTGCTTGAACTGATTTAAAGGCTTGTTAGTTTCTGCTATGATTTCCTCATAACTACTCTCGGCAGAATGGACAGTTCCGCTGTCGGACGAACTACCTGAAATGTGATTTTGGTCAGTGATGTTGTTCATTTGTAACCTGGACAAAGCATCTGCGACAACATTAGTTTTACCTGGCTTGTATAATATCTTCGGAGAATACTCCTCGATAAATGCGTGCCACCTTTTCATTTTGGAATTGGGATTCCGCGCAGAAACTGCGAAAGAAAGTGGTTGGTGGTCGGTAACGATTTCCAAATTGACTACTCCATATAAGTAGTTTCGAAGATTTTTTAATGCCCAAACTATGGCATAAAGTTCCCTCTCGTTAGTGGCATAGTTTTGCTCAGTTGTATTGAGAGTTTTCGAAATAAAAGTGATTGGTTTGTTATCTTGTGAAAGAACAGCACCAATTGCTACATTGGACGCGTCTGTGGTTAAGACAAACTTTTTTGAATAATCTGGTTGAGTTAGTTCAACCTGTGTAGTTAAATGGGATTTTAAATTGTCAAAAGCTGAAGTGCTTTCCTCATCTAAAGTAATTTCTATTTTTTTGGACATATGTTTGGATACCATTCCATTATGGCCTTGCAACAGTTTAGTGAGTGGTTTTGCTATAGAGGCATAGTTTAGTACAAATTTTCTATAGTAACCGGTTAATCCTAGGAAACCACGCAACTCTCTAATGTTGCGGGGGGGTGGATACTCAACAATTGTTTTTATTTTCTGTGGATCGGTTTTAATTATCTTATGTGATACTAAGTAACCTAAGAATTCGGTTTCCTTCCGGAAGAACTTAGATTTTTCTATACTTATTTTCATATTTGCTACGAACAGTATGTCTATGATCTCCTTTAGATCATATAGATGTTGTTCCGCAGTCTCGGAAAAAACGATTATGTCGTCCACATATATGTGGCATGTTTTTCCAATCTTTTCTCTTAAAATATTATCCATTGCCCGTTGAAAGATTCGTGGCGCATTCGCCAATCCGAAAGGCAATCGAAGGAATTCATACTTCCCGTTGTTGATTGAAAACGCAGTTTTCTCAATGTCATCGTCCTTCATGAGGATCTGATGGAAACCTGATTCTAAATCTATAGTTGAAAAGAACCGTGCTTTTCCCAAATTGGATAAAATTACCGATGGACCCGGCATCGGATATCTATCGGGTACTGTGTTTTCGTTAAGTTTTTTAAAATCGATTACTAGTCGATTCTTCTTACTTCCATCTTCATTGTAGCCTTTTTTACCTACAACCCACACTGGGGAATTGTAAGGACTTTTACTTGGCCTAATAATATTTTTATCCAACATCCTGTTTATTTCTTTGTTAACAAAATTGTTAACTGAATGGGGGTACGGATATTGTTTACTATATATAGCATTATCACTTAACGTCCTTATTTCTCCTTTAATGTCAGTTCTAAAGGGAAGGCACGTTTGAATTTGCGAATGCTTGGTAGATATTTCTTGAATAATTTGTTGTTCAAGATTTTGAAAGTCGTCTGTGAAGTTCACAGAATGTAGTTTGTGTAGTGAAGAAGAACTGATACTAGAGGATACTGAGGCCTTACGGCGTCTGCTCTTTTTTATCTTCCTCCTACGTTTAGGGCTACTAACGATTTCATTATCGTGAGTGCGGGGATTATCGTCATCGCTTGTTGATGACTCAATATTGGACACTTCGAGTAAAGGAAAAAAACTACTATTTTTTCCTTTTTGGGAGTCCAAGTAAGAAAACACATTCGGATCTATATCCAAACACTGTAAATTACCAACTGTATCTTCAGGTGGCCTTTCATAATTAATTTTTTCGATTTGGTTATTATAAGCTAGTGTCTCTTTTGATAGGTCTATGATGGCATTCATCTTTTTTAAAAGATTATAGCCGACCAATAGATCCGCTTCAAGATTTTCGATTTCATAGAACCTTTCGGTTCTACCAAAAATATTTATATTATAAAAGTGGGTTATCATGCTATACCCATTAACTGTTTTGATTCTTTTCTTAATTACTAATTCTTCAGGGTTCTGATAAATACCCTTCCTTATATAGCACGCCGTTGCGCCAGTGTCTATTAATAACTTAAGTCTTGTACCTAAGGTTCTGTCTCTGCGGAAGACGTAGGGGAGCTCTCCCCTTCTTTTTCTAAAAAATGTTCTTCGTTCAAATTATTTACGAGCATTGCTTTTTGCGGTTGTTGTTGTGTTGAATGTTGGGTATACTCCCGCTTCAATGGGTGAGAGTTGTGACGATTGTCTTGGGGTCTATTATGGATCTGTAAAGATTTATCGATCTCCATTGGGATCGGTGGGGGTTGTGGAGTAGAATTGCCTTGGGCAAAAGCGTTCCTATTTGTTTGTTGATAATTATTTTGGTTTCCTTGATTGAAACGTAGATTATTATCTTGTTGTTGATCTGGCTTTTCAGACTTCTTTTGAGTCTTAGGGTTTGAGTTACTCGTTGACTGAGAGCGAGCATAATAATTGTAAGCAAAATTTGCTCTTTGATAGTTAGCCTCTAGCTTGAGCTTTAGCTAATGCATTTGGAAGGTTTTCTGGTTTAATAGAAAACAAAACTTGAGAAAGATTGCCGTTCAGGCCTGTAATGAAAATTCGTAATGCGCTTTCCCTGTTTTTAGAGTTCATTTCATTTACAACATCGGCTTTGTTGCCATATGTCATAATTGTTTTGTTTGTTAAAAGGGTTAATTTCTTATTAACCAAATTGTAGTACTCAAGAACTGTCATATTGCCTTGCCTTAAGACACTAAGTTCTTGTTCAATAATATGAATTGGACGCCTATCACTATAAGCGAAGTCCAATCGTGCAAGTATTGCATCGAAGTTAAGTACTGTACCATGGTTAGTTAAAGTATCATTTGCCTTTCCTGTTATTTTGTTTCTTAAGATTGTCAAGGCACCTACATATTTTCGGCTACCTTCTTTGTAAAGCTTCATGGCGGAGCACGCTGCTTCGCGCCAACTAACGTAACCTGCATAACTACCTGAAAATTCTGGTAACGATTTGATCACGTCGAATGACTCATCACACCTAATCAAATCATTTATTTGAGTAGGTTGATACTCTTCAACTGAATTGGAGTTGTTATTTAATTGTAACCTTAATTCTGCAATTTCGTCTGCTAAGGCTTTAGTTTTGGTTGCTATTAATTCTGCAATTATATCTGCTGTCAAATTATTAGCCATTTTTAAGTTTGAAAAACCGCTTATTAGGTCGTCCAGCTTAGTTTAATAATAATAATAATAAATAAAAAAAAAATTTTATTGACGCTCACGTGGATGTCTTCCTTCTTGGGTGAGGGTCTTCCTTCTTGCTGAGGGTGTCTTCGTGGATGTCTTCCTTCTTGGCTGAGGGTCTTCCTTCTTGCTGAGGGTGTCTTCCTTCTTGGGTTTTGTTTAATATGTTTGAGTAGCACTTTTGAGTTTTTATCTATGGAGCGTTTTTGAATATTTGCTCCCTTTCACTTCTTGGTTATGGGTTTAGTTTGAGTAGCACTTTTGAGTTTTTGTCTATGGAGCGTTTTTGAATATTTGCTCCTTTTCACTTCTTGGTTATGGGTGTCTTCGTTCTTGGGTTTAGTTTGATACACTTGTGTAGCACTTTTGAGTTTTTATTTAAAGAGCGTTTTTGAATATTTGCTCTCCTTCACTTCTTAGCACTTTAGTGAATTTTATTTAAATAAATGTTTGTGAGTTCTTAAAGAGCGTTTTCGAATATTTGCTCTCTTTGTACCACAGGAAACTGATCACTCGCGAACACTTGGGAATTATGGTTGTTAATCCCTTTTTGTGTTATTTTCACTTGTAAATCACTTAAGGATTTCGTTTATCCTTTTGTGCGTGATTCAACTGGAAAAATTTAACGCGAGCCCCACGTTGGGCGCCAATTAATCAAACCGTTTCTAGGAGTTTGAAAAAAATATATTTTTATTTGTGGAGAACGACTCCGTTTCTTGTGAGTACAAAATTAAGACTAAGATTACAATATTGTTCTGAGGCCAAAGTAGCCTTTGAAGATGTCAAAGCTTCTGCTGATCGAGCTAAAGCTTAAAGCTCGTGATGCCGTTTGGACGAAGGAGGATTTGTTTACAAATAAACATTGGGTGTTTTGCGCGCTAGGCTTATTATTCTCAAGAAGAGTTTGTTTACAAATAAACATTGAGTGTTTTGCGCGCTAGGCTTTTTAAGCTGCGTGGGTGGTTTATTAATTCCAAGAAGAGTTACTCGTGACTCAATGGAAATTGTTTAAAATAGCGAAATATGAGGAGCTGAGAATGAATTGTCAAGAGTCCGAAAAGACTATGAAAAGTTGTTTACAATTTACATAAGGAACGCTAAGTAACTGAGGGTGATAACTTGCATATTGCGTCTTCTCGCTCTGTCTAATGTCTCACGTGCATGTGTAAATGCTTTATGTCATATCTATGTACATATGTATATTTGTAAATAATATAATATATAATCATTTGTTATGTACAGTGGCTGAGTGGACTATGTCCCGGACTGTATGGCCAATGATGTTGACCGTTTTCGGGGTTCGATTGCTGCCGCGATCGACATGTGAAATGTTTTTATTTTTCATTATTTTTCATTAAATAATTTAAAAGCTCAATAACAATAAAGAGGGTCGGTAGGCGATTTTTCAAATTTTTGGTACGCAATATATGTAATTAAAACTTAGTTTGCTTTCGTGGGTACACAACAGCAACTCCAAATCTAATTTTACATACATATGTACATATGTATGTACATGCGTGCAATAATGTGTGTTAACGTGGGATGTCAATACATAGATGTGGATATGCAGACATGTATGTATGGGCATCGCACTCGCACATTCATAATTTTATAAATGCTTATGATCGCTGTTATGTTCTAGCATTCTAATTGCAAAATATTGAGAGCAAAATAAAATAACAACATCCAATAAGAATCATATTGAACTTGCAAAGTCATTACAGACAAAATACGGAAAGAGTGACGGCATTGAAGAACGCATTGTTTACTTTTCGCTCGCTTCTTTTTGTTGCGCGCTAAATAAAAAAAGGAAAAATTTATTTGTAAATAATAGGCACTCTTCATTATGCCAGTTAACATATGAGCTATCCAATAGTTCAATGCCCTCTGATCACGCCATATAGCAATGACCCCAATGCATGATCAGCGTTCTTTGCGACAGTTCCGCGTAACCTAAGTAGTTGCACAACGACACTGTCCGTAACGTTCCCACGTTCTCCGGCCACCCGACATTTGAGCCGTTTGGGCAATGCGCTGGATCAGCACTTTTAGGCGACAGGGCTAGCTTCGCGTTAAGAACAATTTGTACTTAGCTTTAGTTTGATTTTGATAATAAAAGAGTTCGGTACTGTACGGGACAAGTCTTTTTATTTAATCCGAATAACTTAATAACTGGCGCCCAACAAAAAAACCCCCGAAGTGAAGTCAACTCACATTTCGATACGATAGTACAAAAAAAAATAATAAAACAATTCATATAACTACAAAGATAAGACCCTGACCTTAAGACCATAATAACTGTGGCTGGCTTGGTATAAATTGTGTTATATAGAAAAAAAACATAAAATAAATAAAACCAAATAAAACAGCAGCAAGCAGCAGGCGACAACCGAAACCAACAATAACTAAGAGCAACTGACGACAGCGGAAGAAGCACCAGCAGCAGACTACTAATTTAATAAAAACATGTGAGTAGAGTGCTCATTTTTTACAAAACTGAAAAATAAATAAATCCAAAAATTTAAATAAAGTAATAAATAAAAAATATATAAGTTTTCGCGTAAAAGAATTCAACATTCTAAAGGAATTTCAAAAATCGATCTTTGTAAGGAAAATTTTTGGCCCTCTATTAACAAGCAACCTTATGAGTGACAGTGAATTAGAAGAGCTAGTGTCTGATATTTCCCAACAACTAAAAGAAATTAGGGCAGAACGAAGCACTGCTTATAGCGAAAATAATTGGTGGTCCGATCAACAAATAATAGGCAAAATGAATATTGATGTTAATAGTTTAAAAATTCTAATCGAGACTGCAGTCAACGCTGCACTCGATCACCAGGCAAAAAGTTTTGCATCGAAGTTACAAGAAGTAGAAGATAAATTCAAAAGTTCTCAAATAACCACACCAGAGGTTGAAGTTTTCAAAGACGCAGAGATAGATACGAGCGTTGAGTGCCATGAGACACTTGACATTGTAAAATCAGTCTTGCCGAAAAGCTGCACACACAGCTTACAAAATTTTTGAGGTATACCAGCGTAGCTCAAAACATTATCAAACATTGGGTATTATAAGAAACAAAATTAAGGGCCCTGCTGACATGGTGCTGTCCTCATATGACACACCACTCAATTTCAAAGCCATTATAAATAGATTGGACTTTACGTACGCTGATAAGCGGCCAATCTATTTAATAGAACAAGAGCTGTCAACACTTCGTCAAGGAAGCTTGACATTGATAGAATATTATGACGAAGTTGAGCGAAAACGTACGCTCCTCATAAATAAAACTATCATGACATACGACTCTTCCCTGGCTGCTTCTCTCAATGAGAAATACAGAGCAGATGCGAGTATTTATCTCCGGAACTAAGAAACAGCTAAGCGACATACTCTTCTCAGCGCGACCAAAGGATTTGCCATCGGCCTTAGCATTAGCTCAAGAGGTCGAGTCAAACCACGAACGCTTTCATTTTGCAAATAATTATGTCTAGAAGACAGAGCTCAGCGAAATGAACAACGTTATCAAAAACAACAGACTACAGAGAACTCGGAGCAAGGTAAAAGTCCATATTATTATAAACCGAGAATACAGAATAATGGCCCGCCCCAAAGGCAAGAGGCACCACAACCAATGGACATAGACAGTTCGTCTAGATTTAGGCAACCCACACAACACCAGGCGAATCAAGGGGTTTCCGCCTACTCCCCTTTTCAGAATCAAACCCAAAAAAGACCCAATAGCTGAACAGCTAGGTTTACAGGACCAAAGCAGCAGAGAATAAATAACATTTTACAAGAAGATCACCAATATGACCCAAGTGAACAAGAATACGATACTATCGCCGAGTCCGAGGTAACTGATATTGAAGACGAAACTGCACAAACGGAAGAGCTTAATTTTTTAGAAATGACTCCCTGTTACCGTTTGTAGAGCGAACGATAGCAGGAAGCACAATAAAATAACTGATCGATACAGGGGTATCGAAAAACTATATAAAACCTCTAGGAAACCTTAAAAACATAACACCGGTAAACAAACCCTTTTTGGGAAAATCCCTTCATGGTTTTAACCCTGTTCAAAAAAAATGTTTTATGCATCTCTTTAACACTACAACAACATTTTTCATTTTGCCGAACCTTTCAACATTTGATGGCATAATAGGACTAGACCTGCTTAACAGAGTCAACGCTACACTAGATTTCAAAAATAAGATATTGCATACTGAATCTGGATCTGAGGAAATTCAGTTCCTAAGGTGCGCAAATGTAAATTTCACAGAAGTTCAAAACATAGATGTCCCAGAAAAAATAAAAAAAGAATTTCCGGAAATGCTAAAAGCTAGAACTAACGTCTTCGCAGACCCTAACGAAGCTCTTCCATACAACACTAACATTGTAGCGACAATAAGAACTGAAAACGAGGACCCGATATATTAAAAATTATACCCCTATCCGATGGGAGTGTCTGATTTTGTAAACACAGAAACAGACAGTCTGCTGAAAGATGGTATAATAAGACCATCAAGATCACCCTATAATAATCCTGTGTGGGTAGTAGACAAGAAAGGAACAGACGAAAATGGAAACAAAAAGAAAAGACTTGTAATTGACTTCAGAAAATTGAACTCTAAAACTATTGCCGACAAATACCCCATACCCAATATTGTAGCCATACTGTCAAATCTTGGTAAAGCGAGGTATTTTACAACGCTTGACCTAAAATCAGGATTTCACCAAATTCTTCTTGCAGAAAAAGATAGAGAAAAAACAGCTTTTTCTGTAGGAAACGGGAAATATGAGTTCTGTCGACTGCCTTTTGGACTGAAAAATGCTCCTAGTATTTTCCAAAGGGCTATTGACGATGTGCTTAGAGAGAAGATCGGAAAATCGTGCTATGTTTACGTTGATGACGTCATCATTTTTTCAGAAAGCATGGAAGAGCACGTGAAGCACATCGCATGGGTATTAGACCAACTGTATGAGGCAAATATGAGAGTTTCATGGGAAAAGCCACAATTTTTCAAAGTAAAAGTAGATTATCTCGGATTTATTTGTGTATCATGAATTCCTTCCACAAGGCCAGACCGTCAACAAGGAGTATTATTTGGGCGTTATGAGACGTTTGCGTGAAGCGATTCGCCAAAAAAGACCTGATTTGTGGGCAAACAACTCGTGGATCTTGCACCACGATAACGCACCGTCGCACAATGCCATCATTATCCGTGAACATTTGGCTAAAAACGGAACGAATACCATTCAACAACCACCGAATTCTCCTGACTTGGCTCCCTGCGACTTTTTCCTATTCGGTCGACTCAAGAAACCGCTCCGTGGAACACGTTTCAGCACCCGGGATGAAATCATGGAAAAATCGAAGAAGGCTTTGATGGCCATACCGCAAATTGAATATGAAAAATGTTTCAAGGATTGGATCAAGCGCTGGCATAAGTGCGTTGCAGTCGATGGGAGGTACTTTGAAGGGGACAATATCGATTTTGATGTATAATCTTGTATTTTTAATTTTCTGAATAAATTCCGGGAACTTTTTGATCAAGGTAGTATGGTCTCTCGGGGAGGCATTTCAACAAACCCAAGCAAAGTTGAGGCAATAAGTAAGTTTCTAAAACCAACAACCTTGTTTCATGTTAGATCATTCTTGGGTCTAGCAGGTTACTATAGGTGTTTTATAAAGGACAACGCCTCGTTAGCTAGACCGCTAACGGATATTCTGAAAGGAGACAATGGCAAGGTTAGTGCTGGTCGATCCAAGAAAATACCAGTGAAACTTGACGAAAGGCAATATCAAACATTTGAGAAATTGAAAAAGGTTCTGATTTCGGAAGATGTTATGCTACTTTACCCTGACTATCGTAAACCATTTGACCTGACAACCGACGTCTCCTCCACCGGCCTAGGAGCAGTCCTATCTCAAGATGGGAAGCCGATTACTATGATAGTGTGGGCTCTTAAAAACCTAAGAACTTATCTTTATGGCGTACCGAATTTGAATATCTACACTGATCACCAACCCCTTACCTTTGCGGTCTCGGATAAAAATTCTAATGCAAAGATTAAAAGGTGGAAGGCTTTCATTGACGACCATAATGCAAAAATTTTCTATAAGCCCGGGAAAGAGAATAATGTGGCCGATGCTTTGTCTAAGATGCATCATCTGACGTATCAACCATACACAGCGAAGAATCACCAACTTACACTATCGACTCTTCTGATAAGCCTATAAACTGTTTTAGGAATCAAATTATTTTAGAAGAAAATGCGGTAGCTTCAGCACGTACTATAATTATGTTTGGTCAGAAAACAAGGCACATTATACATTTTAACGATAAGCAACAACTAATGGAGTTGGTTTTTGATGCAGTTAACAAAGATGTAGTGAACGCAGTCGCATGTGAGCTACCAATTCTGGCGTTTCTTCAGAACAAACTTGTGGAAACATTCCCATCCACAAAATTCTGGCATACTAAGCGAATGGTCATCGATGTTCTTGATAAGAATGAACAGAAAGAAAATAAGAGCAGCTCAAGAAAATGTAAAACAAATAATGTAAGATTATTTTTTTCCGAAAATGACTCGCTTTGTAAACGAAACTGTAGTAAACTGCAAAGTTTGTAACAGAGCCAAATACGACCGGCATCCACAAAAGCAAGTTATTGGTGAAACACCCATTCCTTCCCAAGTAGGAGAAATACTACACATTGACATTTTTTCAACGGACAAAAAATATTTTTTAACTTGCATAGAAAAATTTTCAAAATTCGCCATCGTGCAACCAATAGCCTCCAGAACCATTATCGACATAGAGCCACCAATACTACAACTTATGATTTTTTTCCCAAACACCAAAACCATTTACTGCGACAACGAACCTTCTCTAAATTCTGGAACAATCAAATCACTATTAAATAACCGATTTCATGTCCAAATCTCCAACGCTCCACCCCTACACAGCTCATCGAATAGGCAAGTAGAAAGATTTCATAGCACTCTTGCAAAAATAGCGCGGTGCTAGAAAATAGAAAAACACCTGAGTGACACAGTTGAACTGATTCTTCCGTCAACAATTGAATACAATAAAACAATACACTCTGTTACCAACAAAAAACCAATCGAAATAATACATTACTCGGCAGATTTTAAAGCTCAGGAAACACAGATGAAAAGGTTGAATGAAACTAGAAGAAATAGAATTTTTCAAGTAGGTGAAAGAGTTCTTTTAAAATCAAATAGAAGATTGCGTAATAAATTGACTCCCTTGTATGAAGAAGAAGTAATGGAAGCCGACCTGGGAACAACAGTTCTCATTACGGGGAGGGTGGTCCATAAGGTCAATTTGAGATAATAATTTTTTTCTTATTTTTTTCTTATTAATATTTTTATTGAGGATTTTGATCGTGCTACTTCTTATAACAACAGCTACCGCAACTAGCACCTCAGACACTCGTCTAATCTCAGTATGTACTCGGAAATAGCCGAGGAAACAAAAGCATTAATGAATCATTTTCCCCAATCGCACATGAAAAAGATTTTAGAATCTGATATAGGTCATATAAAAACATTATTAGATACAGTGAAAATTCATCATAGACACGCTAAGAGTATTAACATTCTTGGTACTGCTCTAAAGGTGGTAGCAGGAACCCCTGATTTTGACGACTTTGATAAGTTAAAATACAGGCAACAATCTTTAATCGAATCAATAGACAATCAAGTTGTTATAAATACAAGAGTGCAAGAAAAAATCAATAAACTAACAGACACAATAAACATCAATAATGAAAAAACAAAACAAATCGACACCGACCACCTCTATGAAACACTTCTCGCAAGGGACCGAATTTTAATTTTAGAACTCGAAGCATTAATATTGTCAGTAACCCTTGCAAAGATTGAAATTGTCAACCCCACTATTCTCGATTCTAAAGATTTGGAAAATTTATTAAATGAGCACTCTACAGATATTACAATTACTGATTTAATGAAAGTAGTTTACATCAATGTTTTGTTAGACGATAATTTTTTACATTTTATTATTAAATTCCCAAGCCCTAGCTTAGTTTGTCTAACACAATGGCACAATAATAAATTTTGCTGGATATAACAACGTAGCGGATTGCGATAACCATATTCTGGCAATTGGAAACTGCAGTACTACCCTCACATCAACATTCTGCAGAGCACTCCCTTTTACAACTTGCGCACAACAGCTGCACGCCGGCACTACAGCTCATTGCACTACTCGTCCCAGCCACCTCGAACAAGTTGAAGTCGTGGATGATGGTGTCATAATTATCAACAATGGAATGGCAACCGTTACCATGTCTAGTGGCACGGAGAAGACTATCCACGGCACATTCCTTTTAACGTTCGCAGATGAAGTTAAAATAAATGGATCTTTGTTCCGTAACTCGAGAGCCACAATTCGACGCCACCCAGGTTCAGCGACAGCGGCACTCTTAAATATCACTGGACATCAAGAAGTTTTGAGCCTACCATACCTACAACGACTAAACAGCCAAAATCTGAGGTACATCGGCGACATCGAAAAACAACTCGTTACAAAACCTGCAACCTTCAGTGTAACTATGCTTCTCGTAGCAATCATTGGACTTTCCATTTGGAAGATGTATCAGAAACACGTGAGAGCAAGAAAATCAGCTTCCTTGCAAACTGCCATCGACGACTTAAGGAAGTCTGGGGACGGCCTTCATCTTAGTGAGGGAGGAGTTAACATATGAGCTATCCAATAGTTCAATGCCCACTGATCACGCCATATAGCAATGACCCCAATGCATGATCGGCGTTCTTTGCGACAGTTCCGCGTAACCTAAGTAGTTGCACAACGACACTGTCCGTAACGTTCCCACGTTCTCCGGCCACCCGACATTTGAGCCGTTTGGCAATGCGCTGGATCAGCACTTTTAGGCGACAGGGCTAGCTTCGCGTTAAGACCAATTTGTACTTAGCTTTA
The DNA here is from genome assembly GCA_018904025.1 of Zaprionus vittiger. Taxonomy (NCBI): domain Eukaryota; kingdom Metazoa; phylum Arthropoda; class Insecta; order Diptera; family Drosophilidae; genus Zaprionus; species Zaprionus vittiger. The sequence goes on along the minus strand of JAEIFQ010000444.1, from coordinate 16,390 downwards.
GTTTGATTTTGATAATAAAAGAGTTCGGTACTGTACGGGACAAGTCTTCTTATTTAATCCGAATAACTTAATAACTTGCATACACATTTGTATAAATATAAGTCACACTTACATGTACTTGTATGTATGTACATGAACTTTCAGCACGTGAAGTACACGATATAATAAATTCATCAGGTTATGGGCCCAGTGGGCTCAATAAATACAATTGTACGCGAAGTATTATATCGAATAAGTAAAGAAAGTGAATAGTAAATATTCTGGACTTTCTCCTGTGTAACAATGAATTCAATAATGAACTCGATAAAGAAATTGGACGATAACAATTATGGTGCGTGGGTTGTTCAAATGAAAAGCGTAGTCATACATGCCGAGTTATGGGGCCACGTGTGTGGACGAAAAGTAAAACTTGAAACTGATACTCCCGAGTAGAGTTGGGCATGGACCGTGTTTTCTTCGTGTCACATCGTGACACGACGGACGCACGCGTCTGCGCCCGCAAAATTAAGATTATGTCCATGGCACTATGGTCCAGAATTCATTTTTTTTTTGCATAAAGTCTAAATTTTTATGTCAATATATCGTCCTTAAACAATTATTTCTAAAAGTAAATTGATCATATAAATAAAAAACAAAAACAAAATTGACCGAAAGCTTCACTAAAGCTTTTTATGAGCATTTAAAAGTTGTTGCCATTGAATCCCGTAATTCGTTACCTTCGTTGAGTACGTTAACAATCAAATTACTCGAAGAAAGTGAGCGCCGAAATATAGATACAGAGAGCAGAAAATCTTCTCATCGCGACGTTAGAAAAGTACAGTCTCGCAAAACAAAAACATAAAACAGCGAGTGTGCTGGAATTGTGGTCGTCAAGGGCACATCGCGGCTAACTGTAATTCTTCCAAGAAAACCAACGAAAAGAGAAACAATGAAGAGAGTGATAATAAGAAATCACATTCTGTGTTTGCTGCTGCGAAGCACAACTACAGTTTTTCGAAGAATATTTGGTGCTTGGACAGTGGTGCGACTGCACATTTGTATAATAATAAATCGCTTTCTATAGACATCAAACAGCAAAAAAAAAGAATTGTATTGGCCGGGCAAAATTATATTGAAGCGATCGGTATCGGAACAATGCGCTTACAGTGGAAATATAGTACAATTGATTTGACCGATGTATGTACATCTGGTTGAAGATATTTAATACAATTTTATTTCCGTGGCGAAATTGGTGAACAAGGGACTTACAGTAAAAATTTCGAATGACTGTGCACGCATAGAAAATTGCACGGGCGATGTTGTTTGTGTTGCCAAAAGCAAAACGATTTTTTTTTTTTGAAACGAGTGAACAAAAATGTTTCAGCGCACAAAGTGATGAAAACGGACTCATTAAATGGCACCATCGTTTTGGCCATTTAAATTTTACCCGTATAAATAAAAAAAAAATGGAAAAAAGCCAGTGATCTCACCCTTCGACCTATGTTCCTATGTATGTACATACATATGTGATTAAAATAATAGCACTACTGCGAGTGAAAATTTGTCTTCCTAAAAAAATGTATTTTTTGTCAACTTTTTTTAAAGTTCAACTTCTCGATGAATATGTACAATATGTTGTCTCTATAAGATATCTATTTTTAACATCTCAATGTAACGGTTCTTTTTGTTTTTGACTACTCAGTGCAAAAGTGCGCGAAATCAGGCGGTAACAAAAATAGCACTAATCACGTTTTTGCTGAATAAAATTGGTAGAAGTGCTTGCTCTCGGTTTATTGCGCCCTAATTTTAAAAAGGGAGTTGTATTAAAGATTTGGATTGAGTTTTTTCGAAAAGAAAAGGATAAATTTTCTTAGTATGGGTCGCGGAAAGCATTGTACCGACGAAAAAAAAAGTTTGATCAAAAACATGATCTCAGAAAGAAAAACTTATACTGAAATTGGTAAAATTGTCGGATGTTTAAATAAAATGATCCGCAATGCAATATTATTCGAAAAAAAGGGAGAAACACGTGGAAGAAAGTCTGCACTGATCAAGTTGGAGGTTAATCGCTTAGTTTGGCAATGCAAGAAGGAGCCTTTAAAGCCGGCTACGGAGCTAAAAAAGGAGCTTCAGATAGCTGCAAGCGTGGAAACAGTCCGCAAACACTTGAGACTAAATAACCTGAATGCCTGCAGCCCAAGAAAAGTCCCGCTTTTTACAGCGAAGCATGTGTCAAAACGCATTCAGTTCGCCAAGTCACACCTGGATTGACCCGTGGAGAAATGGCGCAGCATATTGTGGTCAGATGACAGCAAAATAGTTTTGTTTGGCGGTAAAGGCTCTCGTTCTTATGTTCGGCGTCCACCAAAAGCTGAATACAATCCTCGTTTAACATTTAAGTCGGTAAAACATGTAGGCTCAAATATCATGGAGTGGGCTTGTTTTTCATACCATGGAGTAGGTCCAATACACTGGATTAAAACGATCATGGATCAACATGTTTATACGGACATATTAAAAAAATATTATGTTGTCATATGCCGAATACGAAATGCCTTTGATCTGGGTATTCCAGCAGGATAATGATCCTAAACATACCAGCAAGAAAGCTCGTAAATGGTTCGAGGATAACTTGATCAGCCTTATGGAATTGCCTGCTCAGTCACCGGACTTGAATCCTATTGAAAACCTTTGGGCGGACGTGAAAAAAAAGATTTCTGAAGCGAAACCCAAAAATAATAAGGACCTTTGGGCTGTTGTGAAGGAATCGTGGGATAATATTCCTTAAGAACGGTGCCAAAACTTGGTCGACTCCATGCTTAGATGATCTGCAGCTGTGATCACCAACAAAGACCACACAACTAAATATTAATATTACTAAAACATATTACTATAGATATAATTAATTTCCTGAATAAATATTTTGTTTTATTACTTAGTTTTAACCAATTTTGAACATTAGTGATTGAAAAATTCGCTAAGCGTTTTTAGCGAAACGAGATAACAAATTTAAATAAAAGTTGAGACGCGGTGAATTCGATTAACAATTAATTTATTGTTGCTGATGGCACGCTAAGTTGCTTGATAAACGAAGACGAAATTCATACTATCTGGAGCGGTGACCACAGCTTGGCCACGCACTCTCGAATTTGCCGTCGGCAATTGCCGATCGCTCAAGCTCAAATAAAGAGAGCCTGCTTATACTAAATGCCTTCTTGGCGCTCTTAAATACATAACTTCATTATCTTATACTTCAATTACTTAACGCTAACAAATTACTTTAAACTACAATTAACTTCATTTAATAACTTTATACATTCATGTGCTGCTCTAACAGTGATATTTTTGTTACCGCCGCAATTCGAAGGTTTTCTTTTGTTTTCGTAATTATTTTAAAAACTACCAATAATACCTGCTAACTTTTTTCATAAATTCATTGAAAAGCATTATATCATTAAATTTTAGTAAAGAAAATAATCAAAAAGCGTCAGATAAAACAGAAAAACTGTGACGAACAAAAATCATGCTAATGGTGCTATTATTTTAATCGCAACTGTATGCACATACTTTGAAATTAGTCTCGACAGATGGCGCTCGCGCTTCGCGCTCGCCCGCCGCCCTTGTTAGCTGACACAAGCACTTGGTTTTATGCCCAATTGCAATTTAGAGAATACGTAGATATTTCATTCAGTTCAGTATATGTTAAAGTCAGAAAGTTGTATCTTTTATACAGCGCTTATAAATTGAGTTCAAAAATTAAATTATTAATTTTAGTGGGCGTGGCATCCAACATGCGAAATAAACTTGATCTGCGCCGGCTACACAGAAATGTTCATGCCAAATTTGGTATCTCTAGCTCATATAATAGCTGAGATCTGTGTGTTCAACTGGTCATCCGGACATCCAGACAGACAGACATGGCTCAATCGACTCGGCTAGTGTTCCTGATCAAAAATATTTATATACTTAATGGGGTCTCCCACGCCTCCTTCTGCCTGTTACATACATTTGCACAAAGTTAGTATACCCTTTTTTGACCATTTTCAATGGTCGAAGGGTGTAAAATTAACATCCGAACAATGTATTGAAATGCAAAATTATATGTGTGAGACTTGCGCAATGTGCTAAATAAATGGAAAGCAATTTCCTAAGCAGTCTTATAATCGGGTAAAGGACGTATTAGATGTTATCAATACAGACATTTGTGGAGCAATGAATAAGAATTCAGTTGGCGGTGCACGTTACTTTGCAACTTTCATTGACGATAAATCGTGTTTCGTTTACCTTTGTTTTTTGAAGACGCGAAATTAAATTTTTGATAAGTTCAAAGACTTTAAAGCAATTGCGGAAACAACAACTGGTAGGAAAATAAAGTGTCTGAGAAGTGACAACGGGCGCGATTATTTGAGTAACGCATTTCAACAGTTCCTGAACAGCAATGGTATAAGGAGACAGCTAACTGTGCCTCATACACATCAGCAAAATTGTACGTTGGTGGAGATGGAGATGATGTTTTTGGGCAGAGACCATAAACACAGCTGCATGTCTGCGTAATCGCTCTGAATCGTCGACGTTGACCGATATGACACCTTACGAGTCATGGAATAGCAAGAAACCAGGCGTAGGTCATCTACGAGTATTTAGTAGTAGAGCTATCGTGCCTAACAAGACGCATAACAAGAAGTTTCAACCTAAAGGTGATGAGCGAGTGTTGATTGGCTATTCTGCAACAGCAAAGGCATATCGTTTGTTCGACCCATAATCAAGGAATGTAACAGAGGCACGCGATGTTATATTTCTTGATGAGTCCATTACAGATGCCACCGAAGTCACGCTGGTGATGGAAGAGTCTAATTCTGCGGGTAACATAGAGGACAATATAGAAGATGTGTCACTGGACGGTATGAATGAAAGGAGATTTGGAAGTCGACACAGCAGATGATTGCGGAAAGAGAGGACGTGGACAACCACAGGTAATTCTCACTGGGCAACCCGGACGCCCAAGCAAGCAGTATAACATACTCAATGTTATGACAACTGATGATGTAGCACTGCCTGGGACTGTGGATGCAGCTTTGAATTCGCATCATGCCAAATTTTGGAAGGCATCGATACAGAAGGAGATAGCAAGTCTATAAGCCAACGAATCGTGGACGAGCTATTGGTAGCAGATGGGTGTTCGCCCTGATACGTGACAAAAATGGCGAGGTGGATACATTCATGTCCCATTTAGTAGCTAAAAGCTGTGCGCAGCGCTTTGGCATCAACTACAGCGAAACTTTTTCACCTTTGGCGAGGTATTCTACGATCAGGCTGGTGATTGCTCTGGCAGTCGAGCATGGTATGTATGTCCATCAAATGGATGTTTCTTCTGCTTATCTCAACAGTGAACTGCGAGATTGGGTGTACATTCGCCAACCAGAGGGATTTGTTGACCAGAAGTTCCCTGAGCGTGTGCTAAACCTTAACAAATCTTTGTACGGCTTAAAGCAGAGTGGGCGTGAGTGGAATGAGAAGCTAAATTCTGTCTTGGTGAAGATGGGCTTCAACCCGTGCTCCAGTGAGCCGTGGCTATACATACGGCGACAAGGTCAAACATTGGGCATCATAGTGGTGTATGTAGATGACATGATTGTGGTCAGTTCAAGCGAAGATGACCTAAAAGGAATAAAGATGTTGATTGCTGACGAATTCGACGTCACTGATGGCGGTCAGTTAAACCATTTTCTTGGAATTGAAATAGATAATAAAGGCGAGACGGGCAACATGCAGGATTTCAAGTGAAATGAGATCGCGACGACTGCAAGCGTGCGGACCAAACGAGCTATCAATCACTGATAAGCTCTCTAATGTATGTGGCAATAACAACACGGCTTCACTCAGTTGTAAAACTTGCGCAGCAGAATGCAGATCCACATCAGGATCACAAGGCAGCTGCTAAACGAATACTGAGGTACTTGAGGGGCATTGCCGAATTATTTCTACAGTATAAGTAGACTGGAAAGCCTGTATATCGCTTCGTTGATGATGATTGGACTGGAGACAGCACTGGCTGGACCTACATCGCAGCCGGGCCAGCATTTTCATGGGAAAGCAAAAAACACGGTGTGGTAGCCTTGAGCAGCACTGAGGCGGAGTACGTCGCACTATCGATGGCTGCAAAAGAAGCAACGTACATACACAAGGTGATGCGTGAAATGGGATTTGGTGACGGCTACGCAACACAAATCAACATCGATAATCAAAGTGCACAATGTCTAGCTAAGGACTCGAAATTTCATGCACGCAGAAAACACATTGATTTCAAATATCACCATGTACGGGAAATAGTTATGAATAAATTCGTGGAATTAACTATGTACCTACTGAGAATATGATAGCTGATATCCTAACCAAAAATCTGCGTAAAGTTAACCATATGAAATTCACACGTATGTTAGGTATGCAGTAGAAATAAAAGGCAACGCACTCTCAAACGCACTCTTCATTATGCATACACATTTGAATAAGTATAAGCCACACTTATATACGTATTTGTAAGGGCCTTACATGACGCAGTCAGTCGTAATTGAACTTTCAGTACATGAAGTACACTATATAATTTATTTATTTTATAGACCAATTATTAAGTTAAAACTTTATAATAAGTGTGAAAGAGAATAAGCTGTGGCCTTCAGCTTACATAGGTTTGTAGATTTAACGTGTGGTGTTTATCGTTTACTTAAGGCTAAATGAGACAATTTGTTGTTATTAGTGTTTGTTTATGTTAAGTTTGTTTTACAAAGTTGTATGTTTAGATTAAATTGTATAATTATTATTTTCTTTAAAAATGAATAATTTGTTTTATGTTATTTACAGAGGGGTCTGTGGGTTACTGTTTTTAAATATTTCGTTTCTTAGGTGTGATAATGTAGGGCAAAAAATTAAACATGTGTTTTATCTTTGTATTCGAATAATTATATAAGGAGCATGTTGGTGAAGTATTTTAAAAGAAGTGTTGGTGGGTTAGTCTTATATGTCCTAATCTAAGTCATAAGAATTTGATTTGGTCTAATCGGGTAAAATTGCTTGGGAGTTATTATTATTCGATTTGACGTTTATTAGAGACAAAATTTATGTGTGCAGCGCGCAAGCTAGCTATGTATACAGATCATAATGGAATGAAGAATGAAGCACCGTTACTTGTGGTGCATAAAGGAAAATAAGAAGAAATACAGGGGTGTATGGTGAAATGTTTACGTTTTGTTGCATACGAAGGTGATTTTTGTGTTGATTGTTAGTGTCATTTGTATTGAAGTTAGGGGTATGATCAGGGGCATATTTGTTGAAGTTTTGCCTACTTGATCAGCTAGTTCATTGCCTGGTATACCAGCATGTCCTGGGAGCCAAAAAAGTTTTAATCTATGCGATATTGTGGTTATTATTTACCTACTTATTTTTGAATAGTGATTGTTTTTATTTAAGTTGGCTATGGATTTCAAAGCGGACAATGAGTCGGAGCATACTACGAGCCCCAACCACTATTAATTCGAACAGTATGTGTTTTTGGCAGTGTGCAATGTTCAACACACGATATTTTCAATACTATTACAGATAACGTATATCAATGTATTTTGTCTAAAAGAGAATTTTATTCTCTTTACGATGACAAAAAAAATCTCTTGTACTTCCAACAACAACAACAACATGAGTAATTTATTCAAACGGTAGACTTAAGAGATAAGAAAAATTTGACCACTATTAATTCGAACGCTGCGGAAGCTTACTGTTATCTTAAAAGAAGAACAAAGCAAAAGCAGCCAATGTAACGGAATCACTACCTAGTCATAATCTGCGAATAATAACACAATGCAGAATGCAAAATATTTAAAATTACTGCAGATCAGTAAAAGTTTAGCAACGATGGTACGTGGCAAGCCTATTTGCACCGAAATCAGAGTTTTGATTAGAGATTATTTCAAATCTGGGAAGACAATTAGTGAAATAAGCAAACAATTAAATTTGTCAAAATCGTCGGTGCATGGGGTGATCCAATTATTCAAGAAAACTGGGAGTATTGAAAATAATATCGCGAATAGAGGCCGAACTTCAGCAATAACACCCCGTGACAAAAGAGAACTGGCAAAAATTGTGAAGGTTGATCGTCGCCAATCCCTAAGAAATGTGGCTTCAGAGTGGTCGCAGAAAATTGGCAAAACTGTCAAGAGAGAATGGACGCGACTGCAGTTAAAAAATATTGGATATGGTTTCTATAAAGTATGTTTTGTTTTTATTTATGTATCATACCAAATAACTTATCTGACTTGTAGGCCAAGGAAAAACCCTTGCTTACGCTTCTTCAAAAAAAAAAGCGTTTGCAATGGGCTCGGGAAAGGATGTCTTGGACTCAACGGCAATGGGACACCATCATATTTAGCGATGAAGCTAAATTTGATGTTAGTGTCGGCGATATGAGGAAGCGCATCATCCGTACAAAGACAGAAACATACCATAAAGACTGCCTTAAAAGGACTGTAAAGTTTCCTGCATGGTATGGGGATGTATGTCTGCCAAAGGATTAGGGAAGCTGCATTTTATTGAAGGGACGGTTAATGCTGGAAAATATATAAATATTTTGGAAGAAAGTTTGCTGCCATCAATACTAAAACTGGCAGATTGTGGTGAATTCACTTTTCAGCAGGACGGAGCATCATCGCACACAGCCAAAATAACCAAAAATTGGCTGCAATATAAGCAAATGGAGGATTTAGATTGGCCATCAAATAGTCCAGATCTAAGCCCCATAGAAAATATTTGGTGGGTAATGAAAAGCAAGCTTCGAAATGAGCCACAAAGGAGCATTTCTGACCTTAAAATTAAGTTGCAAGAGATGTGGGACTTGATTTCTCGAGAACATTGTGAAAATTTATTAACATCAATGCCAAAACGTGTTAAATGTGTAATACAGGCCAGGGGCGATGTTACACAATTCTAATATTAATTAATTTGTTATATTACGCAGCGTTCGAATTAATAGTGGTCAAATTTTTCTTATCTCTTAAGTCTACCGTTTGAATAAATTACTCATGTTGTTGTTGTTGTTGGAAGTACAAAAAAGTTTTTTGGTCATCGTAAAGAGAATAAAATTCTCTTTTAGACAAAATACATTGATATACGTTATCTGTAATAGTATTGAAAATATCGTGTGTTGAACATTGCACACTGCCAAAAACACATACTGTTCGAATTAATAGTGGTTGGGGCTCGTATATATGTTCCTTTCATAGATAGTATAAACTTGACTGCTTCGCAGGTTGCAATAATTTCTGCTGATAATGCTGACAAGTAGTGTGGTAACAGGTAAATCGCAAAGTCACCGGCCTACCATAGTAAAAAAAATACGAACGCTACAGTCAGGTGCTGACTGTATAAGGCCATGGATTATCTTAGTATATCGTAAAAAAAGTAAATAACTGAATAGAATCGCCGCTCGAATTTTCCACCGATTATCAAAAATAATCAGTACCTAGGGAACACCAAGGGGAGGCTACTGCAAATGTAATGGGGCTAGTTGTTCTTAAAAAGTTACATTTTGGTGACCTACGAGTCGACTTGAGATGTTCTGCGCAACTTAAATGTTCCCCAAATTAATTAAATTCTGCAATCATAGATAGATTCTATCTGTCTAACTTATTTATTTTCGGATATTTATAAAAACTCGCATTGAAAATTGCACTTTATTTGGATTAATATTAAAAATTTGGCGGAGATAAATTTTATACGGTGTTCGAACAACACGCGCAATTTGAATTAACGAACATAAGAAGAAGAACGCATGGACAATGCAGAAGCGAATAGTCAAGTGTCGTAAACATCAGACTGAGCGAGAGGGCAATAGGTATGTATGCATTTCTAGCATGTACCAAATTTAATTACTGTCCTTCTTCTTGATTTTTTGTCACGAGCTAAGAATGCATGCGTCTTCTCGCTCTGTCTAATGTCTCACGTGCATGTGTAAATGCATTTGTTATGTACTGTGGCTGAGCTATGTCCCGGACTGTATGGTGTAAATGGTCGAAGTGCGAATCATGAAGTAGTGCCGAACCACACAGGGTATCCATTACGAACTTCAAGATTCGACAATCGGATCTGGAAAGATAGCGGACGGAATCCTCTTGTGCCGTAGCTCTTTGGCGTGGGGTGGGTTGTTGCCATATTCCTTCTCCACATCTACACAACTTTATTATTTAGGATTCCTAACAGAAACTAAAAGGGAGGCTTACTCCAAGAAATACAAAAGGGGTGTAACTTATGAAACAAAACTGTTGTAGGTTCAAATAAATAAAAAAAATTCGGACTGCAATATACAATATTTGCGGGGTCAAAGGTGTTGTGCGACCTCGCTGTCTTTACCCACCCTACCATAATCTTCTAAAAAATATTATTGTATCCGAAGATACCCTAAAACCGTCCGACTATTAACTTAAGTTGCCATGTCTATCCAGAAAACAAAGTAATTTAGCACATCATTATATTCATTTCTATGTTCATGTTTTATTCCTATAGCAAAGGGTCAGAAAATTGTTTGACATATTGATCTGCATGAATCTTATCAATGTAACTATTTCTCAGTTTACAAGTTTTCGTAACTATTTGGACAGATATAATATTTCCATTTGGTTACGAATTTATAGATTTTGTTTCGAAAAGGGTTGTATCTTATATTATAATATTATTTCATTCATTGTATCCTTTCAGTTTACTATGCTTTTCAGAGTTATTTTAAATTTTTCTATATATGGTAATTCATTTTTTTTTTCTTTCAGCTTTGTGTTAAAATGGCGTTAAAATGAGGCTTACAATTTGTTTGATTAAATGTGTTCTATGATAATTCAATTCTTTTTCAATTCAATTTATGTGGCACTCATTTGCTTTCAAGTTTGTGTTTAAATGGCTTGAAATGAGGCTTACAATTTATTAAGTTTGAGTTTATATTTAAATTTGCTTGAAAACTTGATGTACTTTCTTTTTCTTAAACATTATTGGTTTTTTTCTTGTTCTTTCATTGTGTGTATCAATGTGCAAATATTTTGATATTTAAATGTGTTTATAATACAGGGTTTGTTTTTTTTGTTTTGTTTTGTTTTGTTTTTTTATGTTTTTACAGGATAGAATTGTTGAAAAGTGCGCTTAAGAAAGTGTAGGAATAATATAAAACCACTACACAGTTAATGCTGGTTAAAAACAGCTTTTAACATTAGTTCTTTTTGGTGTTTTGTTTTTTCATCTTTTTTTTAAATTGTTTGATGTTGTTTGTAATAATTTTCTTTGCGTGATCAGAATGATCAGCAGAGCATTTAAGAGAATAAAAAAATTTACATACATCACAAGCCTAAGGACATGCACAATTGTTGTTATTTACTCACAAGTTAATTTATCCAGCGTTGAAAGGCCTTCCAGCGTGGTGGTGATGCAGATCGTTGTTAGGAAACTAAAGCTTGATGATCAGTTAATTTTAAATTCTCTTTTTACAATTTTAAGTTGTTGTGTTTTCTTGTTACATAGTTTTTTTTTATAATATGTTGTTTTCGTTTTATCCCTAGCGCACACTCAAAAATTTTAATTTTAATGTTTTTTTTTTTGTTTTAATTTAATCGCATTTAAAATTTAATTTGCACTCGTCCAATTTTGGAACAGTTTTACACAAAGAAAGAAAAAACACAAGCTAGTTCCTTGATCTGTGGCCAAATAAATTGTTCAAAGCAGCGCAATGGGCTGCCGCAGATGATGAAAAGGTGGGAGAAAATGTATCCAACGGTGCAAATCCAAATGAAGAGTATGAATATTCCTTCCAAGTGCAGGCAAGACTGCAATGTCCCAAACGGAGACTGCGCATGCAACTGCAGAAGAATGCTCCACAGCCAAATAAAGCAAGGGACGGCTGCGTAGAGGTTACGCAATGCCGTGCAAAGGTCACGCAACGCCGTTGAGCTTAAGCACTCTATGCTAAAGTAAGCAGCACTGCCCTGAGCACTTTGACGGGCAGACAAAATTGTTGCACAGGATTGACAGGGCAGTGGATCAGCACAGTGCGTTCGACACACGACCCGCAGGGCAGTGGTATAGCGGACTATATACCGCAGTGCGATACAAAACGCATTTACCAACTGCCTGGACAGGGATCTCGTAATGGGAGAACTATGTATCTCTTAATTTCTTTCGGCAGTCTTTGGGTTTTGAGTGCCAAATGTCCTTCCTTTGTTCGAAGGCTCCCTTGCAACGTCACTTCGGAATTTTATTTTATTTTTTCCACTGAAACAAACGTACTTTAGTACGTTATTGAATTTTTATAACCCACAAAAGATCCGCTGCGACCGCGTGTGGACCTTATATAGTGAAAAATTCCAGCCATCGATAGCTTTTTGGAAGGTATTCGGAGTTGGCGAAGTTGGCTGTGATAGCACTCCAGCTGATTAGTAAAAGCTTTAATTACTTTTACCGCAGCCTCGAAGTAGACACTAATTAGATAAGCAGGTAGAATGATAACATTAGCACTGCTTGCAAGGTAATCTTAACACAATGGACTTATCAGAAAATTTGCACTGCTTTCTAAGATAAGCTTAGAAGTATGCCCTGATAAGAACCGGTGTTATCACAACTGCATTTCGTGTACTAATTTTAGCACAGAGAAGGTCTTATCAGCGTTGCACTGCTTTACCTTTGGCTACCAGAAAGCCGAAGGTATTATTTTCGCTATTTGCAATAAACCAATAATGGAACGCATTGCAAACGCGGGCCATTACACCACCCGATAATATTACTTCGTTAGATGTAATATTAGCGGGAATTAGCTGCGTATGTCTTTAGCATGAAAGGTGCCAATTTCTTTCCCTTGTAAATTCTCTAACTGATAATAACAATTTCCTACCTTTTGGCGAACTCGACATTTAACAAACTGTGGACCAAGTTTCGCATTAAAGTTTTGAGAAAACTTGCTTTGCGCAAAGCTACGGCAATATACTTCCTGTCCTTCTTTAAAGGAGACAGGCTTCGCTCTTAAATTGTATTGAGTGACATTTCGCTCATACGCGCGCCGGATATTGGCTTGTATGTCCTTCCTTAACAGTGCTAAATTATCATCTCTTGACATGGGCACTATTGGCTCCTCCAGCAGTGACAATTCTTTTAACAGCTTATAGTCGGATCCATGAGTTATCATATCAAGGCCAAAAAGGGCACGGTATGGGGAACAACCTAGAGATTGGTGCAATGCAGATCTTAGCGAACACGAAATGCTGGTGAGATGCACATCCCACTCCCGTTGATCATGCTTCAAATACGATCGAACAGCAGCCAATAATGATCGATTAACTCGCTCTGCCGCATTACTCTGCGGTGAGTAAAGAGCTGTATAGACATGTTTAATGCCAAGTTCTGTCAAGAACGCATTAAAATCGGCAGCCTTAAATTGGCTGCCATTATCACTTACGATAATTTCAGGAACTCCAAAACAATGAAAAATATTATTCAACAGATAATCTTTGATGGCCAACGAAGTACATTTCTTTAGAGGCTGCAACCAGTGAAACTTGCTAAAATGATCTAGCACAATCAGTAAGCCCACATGACCTTGTTTACTTCTAGGATATGGTCCTAGAAGATCAATATATAATCTTTGAAAAGGTCGACAAGAAGGTACATGAGCTCCCATAGGTGGATGCAGGCTATAATTCGGTGCTTTGTTCTGCTTACACACATCACACGAGCGAATGTAATCTCGAGTTTTTTAGAGCATCGTTGGATAGACGGCCAGAGGATGACGACGCAATTTCTCTATTGTCTTTTGCATACCAGAATGAGCGGAAGTAAGACTATCATGAGCTTGCCTAAGTGTATCGGTGCGAAGGCTATCGGGGACCCATAATTTCCAGGAAAGTTTTTCCTGCGCCTCGTCTCCCTCAGCATGTTCTGTACGGATATATAAAAATTTATCCACCAACTTCATATCTGGAAACTTAGACTGGTTTGCATTATATCTATTCTTTAAAGCAAGATATGACTCTTCAGAAAACGCCTCTGATTGCAGATCAATCACAGGACTCATGTCTAACTCAGCAATCTCGGCATCATGGAGTCTGGACAACGCGTCTGGTACAACATGATCCTTTCCTTTTCTATGCGAAAACGTAAACTTAAACTGTTGTAACCGAAAAATCCATCGTGCAAGTCTACCTGCAACGTTTTGCTGTCGCATCAGCCAGAGAAGGCTAGAATGATCGGTGACCACCTCAAACTCTTGCAATTCCAGATAACACCGAAATTTCTCAATAGCCAAAATGACAGCTAAACATTCTCGTTCCGTAACGCTGTAATTTCGCTGAGCTCTACTTAACTTTTTCGACATATACGCAATCGGCATTTCTGATTGGTCGTCTGCCAGCTGCACTAAAACTGCACCTATTCCAAAGTCGCTAGCATCACAATGTAGGAAGAACTTTTTGCTGAAATCGGGATTCGTAAGAATTGGAGCAGATGTCAAAACTTGTTTCAGTTTGTCCATCGCTTCTTGAGCTTCCGGCGTCCAGACAAATTTTCTTGTCTTGGTTAACAAATCCGTAATTGGACAAGTTAGATCCGAGAAGTGCGGTATGAACCGACGGTACCATCCACAAACGCCTAAAAATCCACGAATTTGCTTTATGTTCTTCGGCGGAGGCCAATTTTTAATACAGGACACTTTAGCAGGGTCAGTACAGATGCCACCACTACCAATGACATAGCCTAAATATGTAATGCTAGTCACACAGAAGGAACTTTTAACTAAATTAAGGGTCAAATTCGCTTTTCGGAATTGTTCGTGGTCTTACTAAAATTGCTAAGTGGGTTGCAAAATCTTCGGAGACAACACACAGATCGTCCAAATAACCGAAGACACAATTGCGAAGATCTGGCGGTAAGATCTGATCCATTAATCGACACATTCGTTGACGGCGCGTTGCACAACCCAAAGGGCATCACCTTAAATTGGTATAAAGGACGGCCAGGAACGGTAAATGCAGTTAATGGTTGGATCTCGTCACTAAGCTGAATTTGCCAGTAGGCATCTTTAAGATCCAATTTGGAAATGATGTTCGCTTTGGGGGAGTCGAGCAAATATACCATCGATACTTGGTAAAGGATAGGCATCCTTTTTAGTGGCGTCGTTCAGTTTACGAGCATCCAAACATAGACGGACTTTATTTGGTTTTACAACCATCCGCATGGGAGAACTCCAAGGACTTGACGAAGGTTCAATTACGTCCAAGCTCAGCATGCGATCAATTTCTTGATAAAGAAGTTTCTCTACGGCCGGACTGACAGGATAAAATCGCTGTTTGCATGGTTTCGTGTTACCAACATCAATATGGTGCTCAATTAACGAGGTACGCCCTAGTGTTTCAGATATTTTCGGGAACAGATCTTTAGTAACTGCCAATTGCTGAATCTGACAAGGACTCAAGGGATATGCGTTTTCTACTATTGATTCTTCTTGCACGATTGATGAATCTAAAGAACTGATAATGTGAGGAGCAAGCTCGAAAATTTTCCAAAAGTCAAGGCCTAATATTAATCTTTGCTTAATGCTCGGAATAATATACAACTTAATAAAGCGTTTGATACCTTTGTAGCACATTTCAATATTAAGTACACCTATAATTGGCTGAGTTTCCCCACCAGCAGTTTTCGCACTGGATCGTATAGGTTTATAATGAGGACTATGAGAAAAATCTTGTGACGCCAGTTCAGCCCCTAGGCAGCTTATATTTGCACCGGTATCTAACAGACCTTGCTCTGTAAACTCTAAAAACGATACTTCCGCATAACTACGCAGATCCTTAGAGCAATTAAAAATTGCAGAAATTTGTATTTTACGATTTTTCTTAATTTCTGTATAGTAATTCTTAAGTCTTAATGTATGTTTACTAAGTTTATTTTCACTATTATTAAAAATACGACTTCTTACATTATTATAATTTTCTAAACGTTCTTGATAAGAACGCATCCATAAAGGGTCTATATTAGATGAAGGTGGTTCTGACTGCCCTGGAATAGAGTGAGGGATAGGTGCAGAAACGTTATCCTCCACCTGATCTATATTTAGATTTAGGGTGTTGGGGGACTCCGGTTGTTGTGAGAAGCCCCCGCACGTCGGTTTTCCGATTTCTTGCTTATGCAATTTTGGCATTGAGGCTTATAAATATTTGGCCGGCCACAGCCATAGCAAAAGACGCGACGTGCAGCTAAGCAGTTTTCCCAAACATGCCCTACTTCTTCACAATTCCAGCATTTGAATTTTCCATGAGAAGATTGCAAAGCGTGGATCTCGGCTTCTTCCTGTAGGTTGTCTTCTACCTCTGAATTTTCCTGTTCTACTGCGCAAACTTGTCGACGA